>JAJOOO010010624.1:0-46823 GCA_029582685.1 Solanum piurae
TATTAGATAGCTCTGTACTAGTGACTTCCAGGTTCTGGGAGGGATCATGTATATATTTATTTTGGGTTGCTTCCGTCTTGTTGTCCTTGTTTAGTTATTATTTTCGCTAGTTTCTGCCCTTTCACTCATTGCTTGATGTTCTGGGTTACGGGTTGGCTTACCTACTGGTAGGGTATAGTAGGTGCCATCATGACTTGAGAAATCGGGTCGTGACACTACAGGAGCAAAGGTCTCGTCATAGTCAATCCCATCCTCTTGATTATATCTCTGCACCACGAGTCTTGACTTATTTCTGGTGATAATCCCATGCTCATCAAGTTTGTTCCTAAAGGCCCATCTCGTCGCAATTATGGTTCTGTTTATAGGTCTGGGGACCAGGTGCCAAACATTGCTTCTCTCAAACTGATGAAGCTCTTCCTGCATTGATGTTACCCAATCTGCATCCTGTAAGGCCTCTTTGATATTCTTAAGCTCAATGGATGATATAAAGGCTGAATATGCAACTAGATTTCTTGTTCTGGATATAGTTTGTATTCCGGAGTCAATTGGGGAGATGAGATTATCCAATGGATGTGAGGATTGATGCTTCCATCAGGACTTTCTGGTTATCTCTTCTTCCACATCAGCATCAGATTCACCTTCTTCTCTTTCTGGATTTTGAGATAGTACCTCATATGCTGAACTAGAGGGACCAGGTTCTTCTGTGAGTTCTACACCAGTTTCTTTAGCGACCTGTTTGTTTCCAAGATTTTGGATTGCCTTGTCCTGTTTTCCCTTGATCAGCTCCTCCAAATCAGGGTCTTCTTTGTGTTCACAATTACTCTCAGACTCATCAAAAATCACATGCATGCTCTCTTCAACACATAGAGTTTTTTTGTTAAACACCATGTATGCCTTCCTGGTAGAGGAGTACCTAACAAACACCCTTCATCACTCCTGGCATCAAACTTGCCAAGGTCATCCTTTTCATTATTCAGTACAAAGCATTTGCAACCAAAAGGCTTCAGATGAGCAATAGAAGGTTTCATGTCATTCAGTAACTCATAAGGTGTTTTCTTGATCATGGACATGATAAGACACCTGTTTGTAACATAGCAAGTTGTGTTGACTGCTTCTGCCCAAAAATTCATTGCTAGTCCTGAGTCAATCAACATAGTTCTAGCAATATCCACCAGTGTCTTGTATTTCCTTTCGACAACTCCATTTTGCTGAGGAGTCCTTGGCACAGAGAAGTTGTGATGAATTCCATTTTCAGCACAAAATTCTTCAATTTGAGTATTTTCAAACTCTGTGCCTTGGTCAGATCTAATGCTAGCTATCTTGCAGTTAACTTTTAGTTGAATTGCTTTGGCAAAGGTGATCAGAAGTCCAGCTGTCTCGTCCTTAGTTCACAGGAATATGTTCCAAGTGAACCTAGAGAAATCATCAACAACTACCAAAATATACTTCTTACCTCCTCTGCTTTGAACTCTGACAGGTCCACATAGATCCATATGAAGAAGTTCTAAAGGTCTGGTTGTGCTCACACTTTTCTTGGATTTGAAGGATGATCTTGTTTGTTTCCCCCTTACATAGGCATCACAAACTTTATCATCAGAGAACTTCAGCTTTGGCAGTCCATGGACCAAGTCCCCTGCAACGAGTTTGTTCAGCAAATATGCACTCACATGACCCAATCGCCTATGCCATAGATTTGCATTGTCAGCTTGAGCACTTAGGCATGAAAGATTGTCTCCTTCTATCGAGTCAAGATCTGCAACATACATATTTTTGACTCTTTTGGTAGTCATAACAACCTTGTTAGTTACACAGTTAGTTACCAAACACCTATCAGACAAAAACTTGACTTCATTAGTTGAGAGTTCCTTTCAAGGGACGCAACTAACTTAGACTCAGAGGTCTTGAGTTTCTCTTCTAGTTCAACCTCAAAGTTACTGAGTTTTTGTTTTCCACCCTCAGAGGTACCAGGTTCCTCATTGAGTTGCAAGCTACCAGTCTCTAGGATACATATTCTAACACTCATTTCAGACATTTGAGAGTTAAATGCTGAGTTTTCATGCTCGCACAAACTCAATTTTTCACTTATCGTCAGTTTTTTAGAAGTTAATTCATCAACTGAGTCAATCAACAACAACAAGTTTTCTCAATCTTTTAATGGGAAAAGTATCTAAATCATTTTTGAGATAAAAAAGGGTTACCTCATTCAGATCCTCTTCATCATCAGATTTTGCCATTAGTGAGAAAATGGAGTTGAACACAGTTCCATCATCTTCAACAGCCATCATCGAGACATCTTCATGGCTGTCTACCTCTTCCTCAGATTCACTGGATGCATTTCCCCATACAGCCAAAGCTTTCTTCACTAGTTTATCAGCATGAGCCTTTCTCTTGGCATGGTCAAGGACTTGGTCCCTTCTACGAGGTCTAAAGTTCTGAGTTTCCTGTTTCTGGCTGGGAAAGTCCCTCATGAAATGACCAGGTTTGCCATATTTATGACAAAGATCATTTGCATTTGCTGCTCTGCTAGTCGAAGTTTCTTTTGAAAGCCTCCATGTTTCAGGGGTAATAAGACCTTAGTTTAGTTAAGGTGCGTCTTTGAGATTTCGATCATAGTCTAGGAGTTACTTGTGCATTTTCCCTTTTTAAAAAGTAGAAGAGGGTTTGGGACCTTTAATGGTGAATCTTCCCGGGTCTTTCATCTTCCTCAGCAATCTATTTTGGATCCAAGATGAGCATTACTCTGTCATAGTCTTTTAGTCTTCACTTGCTGGCCGGCCACTATATCCTTCAAATATTGGAGAATGTCATGCAACATATCAATAGATCAAGTAATTTTAAAAATGTTGCCTCCTCAACCTTTGTATGAATGGAAAAGGGGGGGGGGGTCTAGTAGCTACCGGTGTAGGCTGCTTTAATACTCTTTCTTTTTTCACCTCAATTGCTTTGTCAACTAATTTGTTTGGTGCTCTTTGGCCTAGATCTTTACCCCTTCGTATAGTCACAACATTAATCCATTTTGGGTTTGGGTCCACGTAGCTCATTAAATTCTAGTGTTGTGAGCTCTAACAATATGACCCATCCGTCTTTCAAGATGACGGATTGCCAAGTTATGATATTTTGCAGTAGCTGATTGTTTCTGCTTCTCATCCTCTAACATTTTGAATATCTCTTTGATCTCGCCTAGGTGACCCTGAACCGAATAACCTTTGTTCTGCTGATAGCCTTGTTGTTGGCCCTGTTGTCTATATTGGTTTTGACTATAAGTGCTACCCATGAGAAGTTAGGGTAGTTCCTCTAATTTGGATTATAAGTGTTCCTGAAGTTCTGATAGTGTCTCTACCTGCGTTGCCCATAAATTACATGTACTCTGGATTAGATCTACACACAGTAGCCATATGTTCACCTCCATAAACCTCGCATAACAACTAAGGATGCTGCAGCTGCTAAACTAGACTTTTCATGTAAGTCTGACCACTAAGAATTTTTTCAGATGACTAAATTTTTTTTCATTGCTGCTATTTGTGTTTGCATTCCAGTTATACCATCCACCTCTAGCATTCTTACTACCTTTTTCATTCTACCTCTATTGGATTCACTAATCAACTCAGAATTATTGGCTTCCAACCTATTTAAGAGTAGCACCAGCTCATCGTTTGTTTTCTCAAGTGTCCGTCCAATTGTAGCTAAATCAAGAAAAAATTTAGAGAGAATGTCTAAACATTCAATAGAAGTGTGAGCTAGAACTTGTTTGATTCTGATAATGATGGGTACAACTCAGCAATAACGTATTGAAATATTTCCATGATTGGGGCAAACCTTCACCTTCCTTCTGTCTTAACCCCAATATTTCACTTCATAGCTTGGTTGTCTTTCCATACGGAAAGAATCTTGAAATGAATCTTTTTTCAAGATCATCCCATGAAGTGATAGAATTGACAGGTTCAACTTTAAGCCACCCCTTAAAAGTGAGAATGGAAACAGGGTGAGTGCCACATAGTCCGATGAGACATCTTATATGACCTAAGTGTCTGCAATCTCTATGAAATTTTGAAGATGATCTTGCGGGTTCTCATGGGGAGTCAACTTTTCCTGCGAGTGGGACTGTCACTTCATACACTGCTAACAGAAGTGTTGCTTCAGCTGGTCTTTTTAGTGTGGGTTCTGGTTGGTTGTGTTGTACTTGCAACAAGGTTTCCCCCCTAAGCCTTTGATGAAAAATATTTTGGGTGTCGGTTGGAATGAAGTCAAGTCCTTTCAACTTAGAAGGGATTGCCTCACTATTAGAGTTTTGAATACATCATGCTATCTACAATAGTAAAACTAAGATCGAGCCGTTAACACCTGTTAAAAAAATACAATAACAAAATCTTAAGCTTATTAAAATACTTTAATTCCCCAACAACAATGCCGAAACTTATTGTCTCTCAATATGCATGCAAGTGTGTACGTGGTTGAAAGTAATAAAGTAATTGTCAGGAAATTTAGTTTTATCAATCTCATTGGGACTTAGTCGCTGACAAGATAGTGACTTAACTGCTATAATTATGCTAACAAGTATTGTTCAGTTTCAAAAGAGTTTGTTTGTTATTTATACTACTAATTATAACTAAAGCAATGAAAGTAGAATATAGTAAGATTGTAGGAGTAGTTCGCGGAGATATTAGTGCCTAGGGCTATATATGGCGTTTGCTTAATTTTATCATATATATATTTATCTTTGTTAAGCTAATTTAGGATATCTATTGTATTTTTGAGTTACAACGTAGATAACATATCATTGTCTCTCTAGCCTCTAATTATCTAGAACTATTAGCCTCACAACTACATGGTTGAGTGGAGATGATCAACTAATTGAAATATATTTATATCTTCTTGTATTTGAGCCAAGTAAGGCAATCTAGATATGTCTTTATCCTAACCGATAATCCTAGTGCAAACGAACGTCCTTACTCCCCTTAGCTCACATTCTATGCCTTGCGTTCTTCTCTCTATGTCCACTAGGAATTATCCGTTTAGTTGCTAGTTTGTCTTTGAATATAGGTGTTATTTTGATATATGTGAGTGTGACTGTGTGTTGGAAAGAGGAATCTATGATTGACCCTCACCATCACTTTATTTAAGGATATTGTTGAGTACACATGTTTTTTATACTCACCCTTACTTTTGTTATGCAGGTTTTGAGCCTCGTGCAGCAGTAGGTGATTCTCACTTGAGTTAGAGTTCATCAGTCTTTAGAGGTAGTAGTTGTTTAGCTCCACAACAATATCCAGACTTTCCTAACTTTTATTTATTGCTTGTCCTTATATTTCAGGCAGTTGTTGTACTCTTGGATCTTATCAATGTTATCTTACAAGCTTGTAATCATGTCACCAAATTAGTGTTATAATCTGCATCTTTGTTCTAATTAATGAAAGGTTGACGTTCATTAAGATCATTTCACTTTTGTTACTTCTTTACTTTTATCTCGCATTTTAATATATTGTCATGATCGTGCCGGCACATACTCTAACACCTAGATAGGAGAACTCTTAGCCCCAAATGCGGAAGTGAACAAAATATAAGCTAACTCCCTATTTAAATATAGATATGCAGAACCCTCCCCCAAGGAACTAGTCTAAACAGGTACAAGAGCTTCTAAGAAATTACAAGATTCAAATAATAAGACACAACTCCCACCATAAAGAAAGAGAATTAGAAACCGTCGGAGATCATCTTCGTCTTCGCCTAAGAAATATCACTAATTCTGCAACTACTCTATGTCAAGTGACATAGTAAAAGTAGTATCAATATAAACAAAACATACTGGTAGGCATCATTTTCGACTCGAATCCACCACATAATATCATGTAATTATTCAAAGGAAGCATGTTTCAGCTGCGATTGGATAGATATTATCAGAATGATCATTTGGAATATGTGGTATTCAGTCTTGGTTAATGGTACAAGACATGGTTTTTTCAAATCCTCTCAAGGCCTCAAGCAAGGGGATCCTCTCTCCCTTTCTCTATTTATTTTAGCAGCTGAGGTTCTTTCAAGATCTCTGAACAACCTGAACAATGATAATAATGTTATTCCATTCTCTATGAACAAGAGAGGTCCTCAAATAAATCATCTGGCTTATGCAGATGACATTGTCATTTTCTCTAGTGGTAACTCTAAAACTGTCAAGATGGTTATGAAGAAAATCAAAAGATATGAAAAGGCTTCAAGTCAAAAAGTTAATGAAGATAAGAGTTTCTTTCTTACAGGCCCCATGACTAGTCCCTACAGAATCAATAGGTTGAGGAAATGTACAGGATATATGGACAAGTCTTTTCCTTTTACTTATTTGGGTTGTCCATTATACTCTGGAAGAAAGAAAGTGGAGTATTGTGATGGCATGGTTTCAAAAGTGGTTAAGAGATTGAATGGTTGGCAAGGAAAGATGCTCACTGTTGGGGGAAGAGCAGTACTCATAAAGAGTGTCCTTCAGTCTCTTCCCACTTATACTATGTCTGCTCTTAACCCTCCTAAGGGTACTCTAAACACCATTGAGAAATACATGGTGAGGTTTTATTGGGGGTCTTCAAATGAAAGAAGGAGATATCACTGGAGCTCTTGGACTAACTTATGTTGTCCTAAAGAGGAAGGTGGTATAGGTATTAGAAGTTTAGTTGATATCTCTAACACCCTCGCTATCAAAAGGTGGTGGAGACTGAGAACTAAAAACTCTTTGTGGGCTGATTTTTTGAAGAATAAGTATTGTGCTTATAAACATATAGCTCAAAAGAAATGGAACTCTGGTAACTCTCACGGATGGAAAAGTCTTGTTTGGGAAAGAAATATAGCAGAAAATCACATCAAATGGAACATTAACAGAGGTAATAGCATTTTTTGGTGGGATAGATGGACAAATTTTGGCCCTTTAGCCCTTATTCCTTCTCTCTACAGTGATGGCCTCCTTGCCAAATTATGTGTTAAAGACTTTATGTTAGATGGGAGATGGGATGAAAGAACCTTGTGTACTTCCTGCAAATATTGTTCAAAGCATTATGAACATGGACATTGGCCCTAATGATCAAGTTGATGATCCCATTTGGACTTGTACTGAAGATGGTCACTACTCTAACAAAACAGCTTGGAATCTGGTGAGAAATATCAAGCAAAAAGATGAGTTTCTGCAATATTTGTGGCATAAATCTATTCCTTTTAAGATCTCCTTTCTTTCTTGGAGATTATGCAAAGGAAAATTGCCTTGTAATGAGGTGGTAGCTAGATTTGGTAATCATTCAAATGTTGAATGTTATTGTTACAATGACCCTGTAACAGATTCCATTCAACACACATTTACACAAGGGAAGGCTGCAACTCATATATGGAATTATATTGGTGCCTCCTTGGGTATTATTCATCAATCTGGTCCTATCAGAAGAATTTTCAATAACTGGTGGAGTGTTGGAACTAAAAACAACGTTCACGATCTGGTTATTCAAATTGCTCCCATAATTATTAGCTGGGAAATCTGGAAACAGTGGACAGCTTGTAAGTTTGGGGATTAAAACAAAATGTACCATAAGAAGATGGAGTATCAGGTAATCTGGAATATCACTACAGCACTCAAGATCATTTTTCCCACTGTTAATATAATTGGCAGCTGGCCTAACATGTGTGAGAGTATTGAAAGACTGCAACCCAGGATGAATATCATACAAGTCGTCTAGCAAAAAACAAAAGTAGGGGAATTCAAAGTTATCGTCGATGGAAGTTTCATCAAGGATACATGACAAGCGGGCATTGGGGGCATAGTTAGAGACAAAGATGGCGACTTTGTTATGGTCTTCTCTAAGGCAGTACAGTGCACTAACAATAACCAAACAGAAGCTACTGCTGCTAGATTCGGTGCTAATTGGTGTGTGGAGAAGGGAATTAACTGTTTCACGATCGAAATGGATTCTTTGGTAATCACTAACATGTGAAAAACATGAGAACTACTAATCTAAAGCTGAAAAAGATCATATATGATACTTACAAAAGTGTTAGTAATGTCAATGTCAACTTCATTCATTGTTATCGAGAAGCTAATATGGTTGCTGATTACTTTGCGAAGATGGCCTCTACTAGCGGAAATGAAACCTATGTCTCCTCTTGGCAATCTCTTCCTCAAGAGGTTAAAGGCTTAATTCAACTCGATAAATGGCAAATACCTTCCATGAGGAAAAAATATGAAAAGTGTAATTTTTTTTGTACGTTAATAACAAATCTGTTTTATTATAGAGAAGGAGATTGTATAGGCTACTCCTTCCCCTCTCTTTTTTGTGAAGCTTTTTATGATGTAATCTGTTGGTTAGGGGTATGGTCCATGTCCCCCTCTAACATATGTAACTTTTTGAATTAATCGACATGGTAGGGGTCAAAACCTAACCCCCACACCAAAGGAATCACAGCCTGAGGTGATGGTTTAAAAAAAAAATTAAAAAAAATTCAAAGGAAGCATGCAATATGAAAGTCACCCGACCCAACCTTTAGCTACACGCTCTTACTATCATGACCCATAGACCTTATTTCCAACCTTTCTACCTCATTTATGTTGCCAACTCTACCATCTAGGGCACTTCCCCCTCATCTTAGATTTGTGTGTTGCTCCAAATCATCCAGTTATGCCTCATCTTCGAGGTGGTAGAAATAGTAAAATTCATATTTTTATCACTATGGTTCCCTTAGATAGAGCCTCCAGGATGTTAGAGACAACACAAGGGCTTTAGAGGAGTCCATTAATATGTTTAACCTTGTTTGATTAGAAAAGATGCACCATTTTTCTTGTTCACATAAATCTTGTGTTGAGTTAAAATATAATATGCTTTCAGACCCCTTTTGGAATCTTGTTGTAGATAATACCTTTAAGGGGGAAATTGTATTTTAAAATGCTTGGATACTTTTGTTACCCGAAAAGTAGTGTGATCGATGTTGTTGACACCAAATTTTGGTATGATATTTTTTAAAATTAATATTTTAAAATAATTTATTCATTAAATAGTTCAAAATACATGTTTGCAAATTTAATGCAGTTTGTTGATAATTATCCTTATTTCTCAAAATTTTAGGATTTTTATCGGTTAATTTTGTTTGTATTGTTTGGGTTACAATCGTTTGAATATGTTCAAATATATGTTTGGTTTGATTAATTCATTATTTTTTGTTAAATTGCATTTTTTATATACCATTGGTTACATTTATTATATTTTTTCTATATATATATTCCTTTTATTGGTCACCTTTGTTAATATTCATTTTGATATTTTTGCATAGTCTAGAAATTCATTAAAATATGGATAAGATTGCATGCACATATATTTTATTAACCGGTGATTTTGACTCACAGTTTTAAGATAATGATATTATATATTGGTGGTTTTCAATTTCCTATTTAAACAATAACTTGGTTATTAAGTTAGGGATGATGGATAAAATTTTAGAAAAGGGATTTAATTTTCAGCTTTTTGTGTTTAAGAAATTCTTTTATTATTAATTATTTCCGATGACAAACTCACCAGAGCTCCGCCAGAATTCGGCGAGTCCACCACCAAAGCGACCCCAAGACCTCCTCATACCTCTCTTCCTCTCATCACTGTTAGGAGCCGTTTGGTTACTGTATAAGTTGCATTTTATTCATTTATAAATAGTTGCATTAGTTTTTACTATGTTTGGTAGAAGTTTTGTATTAGGTGAAAAAGTCAATATAACTTGTACCATGTTTGGTTGGTAGGATTCCAAATATTGTATAAAAATTATTCATGTATTAATTTTATGCAGTGTTTGGTTGTGTTTTTTGTAGTCTTACATAATTAATACCAACATAACTTATGAGAGAATCTATGTATAAGTTATGCAGGGTAGAAGGTGAAATAAGTTATGCAAGTATTAACTATACATGTATTAAAATAGTAAATTACACATTTACCCCTATTAATTTATTTTTACTCTTTTTTATTGAAAACTTTACATATCTATACTATTTTCCTAACTTTTTTTTTAATTCACGAACAACAATTTTTTTCGTGGTTTCATTTGAAATACAAATGTAATATTTTATTAATATTACAAATTGAATTGTATATATTTTGCTGACACATTTTCTAATCATCTATTAAGGTTGTATATTATTAAATATATTCCACTTATTTAATTAACATGTATTATTATTTTGTTTAGGATGTGAATTTATACATAATTTATATATTTGATTTATTAAAAATGTATAAACAATATATACAACATATTAATAGAATATTTACATTATATAAAATAGGATATTATAATATACTTAAGATATATTAATCGTATTTTATTTTTATAAGTTATAAATATAAAAAAATAACAAAATGAAAAAATAGCGATCCTTTAGTTTTTATTCAAAAAGTGGGAGAATTTATATATATATACTATATATATAAAAAAATTACAATAAATTTAATATTTAATAGTTAATAATTTATATATTGTGATCTCTACATAACTAAATAATACCTGCATAACTAAAACCTATATAACTAATACCTACATAACTAAAACCTATATAACTAATACGTGCATAACTAAAACCTACATAAAACACCTGTTCTTTTCCCTCCTTACCAGTGACAACCACCGTTCTCTTGCCAATATGAGCGAAAACCCTTGCTATCTTCTCCGACCTGAAAACACCTAACACAACACCCATTTCCAGCGACCAAAAAACCACAAACAACCAGACCCCTCCAAAAATCTCAACCAGAAACGCCATCAACCATCAATAGCTCCGGCGAGGAGCTTTAGCTCCAATGAACCGGAGGAAATAAGACCACGCTGCCAGTCCCATTCCCCTTCCCTTTCACGTTTTCTTCTTCTTTTTTACAGACGTTTTGGCTCGATGGTGAACGACAACCAGTCCTCAAGCTCCCAGACCAGCAAATCAACAAATAACAACAACAATAGTTCCATTTCCGGCCAACTCCAGAGAAAAATCAGAGACAGCCAGGCAAGTTACAAGCTCCGGAGAAACCGAACTCCATCTCCGGTGAACCCACGAGCCAATCCTGCACCAAATACACCCCGATCCTTCCTGCTTCTCCTCCTCTTTGCCGCTCCGGTGAACCAGACCCATCAATAACAGCTGAAAAAATTAGCGAGCTCAAAGGTCAAGCAGATTCGGCGAAATCACGTCGTCAACATTACTCCATCAATGAGCTCTTTCTCCGGTAAAACCCCACGGTAATTTCATTCTCTTTTACCTTCTGTTGCCTTTTTCACATAATTGTTGCTTTATGTTTGTATGTTGCAAATTTGCTCTATTTTAATCCTTTTTTATTGTTTAAAATATCATTTAATCTATTCTGCTATAGTAGGAGCTCAAACTCCAATCACTCTTATTTCTTTTGTTACCCAATGACCATTTTTCTACTAGAAATCTTTTTGTTTTGGCTTATTATGATCCTATTTTATTTTGCCTTTAAATGTCTTATTATTATTTTACTCAGTTTTTATTGTTCTCTAATGACCTTAGTTTTTGTGATTACTTTATTTTATTTATGGTTGTTTTTTCATTATTTTTATCTAATGTTTTTATTTATTCAGATGTAACTTGTGCAATTTTCTAAAAATAATTCGTAGGGAGATGTTTCGTTTTATATTTGGTTACAGTTACAGTTTATATGGCTTTGTGTTGATAATTGTTTGAAGTTTGTTCCAATGAATTTATATTATTTTAATATTGCCAAATCTGGATTAATTCTATATTCTTTCTTTTGTTAAATTTTGCTTATTGCTATTATTATTGATTTTGTTAGTGGAAGGTTCACATGGCCAATGAAGAAGTCTCTCCGTCGGTTTTCGAGGTCTTTCCATTTTAAAAGATGAAAATTTAGGTTAAGTTCGTATATATTTTAAGTTAAAATTGGCCGATGAATAAATTACCGTCGATTTCCAAGGCCTCCCATGTTAATAATTAGACGAATTTTTTATTTTTAAGTTATTATTTGATTCATTTATTTTTATTCATATTTATTTATTACTATTACTTTTATTAAGTGTTTTTATAGGTATCCAGAGTTGCTTCTCATTGAAGCTATTCAAATGAAGTTCGAATTATACTTTTTATTCATTATTTTGTATATATTGACGTTAGACAAACCTTAGGTCGTTTCTTATATTATTGTTTTATTTTATTATTTGTGTATATTACATGTTTATATTACTTGTATATTATATTTATCTCCTTCTCAATTTGAAAAATGAGTTTAGTCGGGACCCACAGTTGTGAATTTCAAAGGATACCTAACACTTTTCCTTCAGAATAACTTAAATCCTTACCTAGAATCTATTGATTTTGTAGACATTTTTTTCAGTTAATTAATTAATTGGTTTCCTAATTTTCCTAAAATTAGGTGACAACTCATTTTTACCCCTTTTTAAAAGTTTTTTATTCTTTAAACTCTTTTATTCTTTTTAAAATTATTATTTTTTGTAAGTCACCGCGACGTTACACATTCTCAAAGGATATCAATAGATATTATGAGATATAAGTAGTAGAATTACTCAAAGTTAGAAGTATGAATTAGAAGTGTAACAACCTAAAAAAGTTGGGATAATGATTTAGTAAAGTATATAGTTAAAGCCATGTACCTACTAAGTTAGTAATTAGGTGGTATGCCTTTATGTGTGTGTTATGGTGTAGCGAGTATGCACAGATTTTTGATAGTTGCATAGAGAGAATTATTGGTTAAGGTGACTTAGAGTATATCATTGCATTAGTATGGAAGCTAACATTTAGGAAAGATTAAGTTGATAAGCTTGAAATGAGCATGATGATGAAACTAGAAAGTATATATGCTCTCCATGCGAGGTAGTAAGTTGTGGTGAAATCTTGAGGTAGAACAAAGCCTTAAGACTTAGGAAAATATGTGTGTACTCAAGATAGTGTATATTTGTATGAGACTCTAAGTTTATGGTTTGCTATGTGTACTTAGTTAGTATCCTTGAGCTGCCAATGTGGAGTAGACTGATGTAAACATAATATAGTACCCTTAAGAGTTGGTCAAAAGGTTTATAATTAGATAATGATGAGTCTCTCAATATCGTTAAAGTTCCCTTCATCAAGGTAGATATGAACTTAGAAGAGTGGTGTTACTAGAATAACGAGAAGAGGCCAAATTATTAAGAGTTAAAGTAAATGGCTATACATGCAAATAAGAGTCGTGGTTATAGAAAGATGGCTATAAAGGCAGGAGAAAGTTAAGAGAAGTATCGTAGAAAGAAATCTTAGTATATGTAGATATGATCCATCAAGAATGGTTTGTAGTCATGTGATCAGCAATGCCTTGACCGTTAGAGTAAAGTATATATATCTCAGTTTAGAGAACATGGAATAAGTCCAAAGACAATATTAGTTTCATCACTAAGAGGGAGATGAGAGAACGGAGAGCCAAATTAGGACTTTATAATTTGATAGTATTATGTTCAGAAAGAGTTATGATAAGGTATATATCCATTCCTATTCTAGTGTATTCCGCAATTTTTGATCGTTATGACACCCTACTTATGTCTCGCATATCACTATTTAGTTGATGACTCATGCTCGTGCGCTTCACACAATTTTATGTCCATGACTCAATTATTCCTCATGACCTACATCTACAATTTCAGTTAATAAGATCAACACTAGGGTTTCTACCCAAAGTCTACAAATTTAATTTCCCTTTAATTCTTACTTCTCATTGTTAAATTCTATTATTGAAATTATTATATCTCATATTCATTGATGATTCTTGAGTGGTGGCTCATGCTTATCCTACCACATGGACCATTTTTAACTAAAGTAATTTAAACACTTTGTTATAATATTCATATGCATTATATTTATGTGTCAAGTATATTTCATGAAATTTCTTATACCTATTTTACAAATCATGTTTTGAGAAGCCCAATCACTTTAAAGATTTCTTACGAAAGTTTACAAATTATGTTTACAAACATAAATATGATTTTCAAGAAAATTATTTTTATTATTAAAACTGAAAATATCAGCATATTTTAGATAGTTGTGAGCATAAGCTCACCAGTAATATAGTTTTATAGATTCGAGCGAAGTTGTAACATTTCGGAAACTAGTAGGCTAAGCTAGGGCTTGACGTTAGGGTTAGAGCCTAAAAAGTACCTCCCCGTACCTTAAAAGTCATGTTTTCGTGTTAGAACGCCAAAGCTTAAACCCCAAGGACCAACCATAGGTCCTTGAGGAAAAGCCTTAAAAGTGACCTGGGCAGTGACCCAAGAGGGCAACCCACGCCCCGTAGGTCCACCCTCACCCCGTTGGTAAGGGTCGTGGGTCAAGCCCCCAGAAACAGGACACAGACCACAGACCAAGCCTAACCAGAACGGGCCGTGGTCCCACCCCCGGTTAGTGGGTGGGGGTCGTAGGTCTTGCCTGTAACTGCCAAAAGGCAGTTTCACTTAGGGCATTAGGGGAATTTCCTATTTTAAGTGGGTGTTAAGTGACGTCATTTTAAACTAAATTAGGACACCTATATAAAGATTTTTAGTCACCAAATTAAGTCTTCTAAATCATAATTTCTAAATCCCCAAATTAAAACCAAAACCCTCTCCAAAATATTCTTTCTAGAACTCCAAGGAAGAAGAAGAAAAAATGTGAAGCTGGGGTTGAAGGATCCAACTTTTATCCTCAAATTCATGGTAATTCTTCATCAAGGTATGGTAGTTCTTCATCCATGGGTAGCCTTCACCCATGGAGCCCCTTCAAAACCCCTAATTTCAAAGTTAGAAAACCCAAAAGTTAGGGTTTGACTTCAATCTCATGGATTCCTTTCAAATTCATTTTAAATGATTGGATTATGTTTAATTATGAATATATTGGTAATTTTATATGATTTTTAAGTTGAATTCCCCAAGAATCCATGAATTACCCTATTTTCTCAAGTTGGATCTTAAAGTGTGGTTATTGATTGATGCAAGTAGAATATTATAGAATTATGAATGTAATGAATTGACTACTTGAATTATGCTATCATCCGTGTCTAAAGTAGTAATTCTATATGTGTTGATGGATTGTGATCTATGGTCCTTGAAGGGCAAGGTATATGATTGTGATCTAGTTGTTGTGTTGTTGGAAGTTATCCTCATGTACACAATTATGTATGAAAATGATATGATGTGAAAGGTTGGTCACATGTAATGATTCTAAGGTTGGAAGACTAGTCTCACCCATTGAATCTACGAGTTTAGTATGAGTTATGTTGGATTGAATGTCAAGACATTCTTCCATAATTATCAATTTAAGTCAAGACTTAATATGAACTCAATGGAAATTATGCTTAGTACCGAGAAGATACTGACAATGAGATGGAAACTCCTCCTTTAGTAGATGGCGGGTTTCTAGAAGCAATCTCCTTATCCCATAAACTATGTGCCCACATAGGTCTTTAACTAGTGGATCCACCTAAGCTAAGAGTATGGTTCTACCTTAGGCAAGTAGGACAACCCCTTTCGATGTGGGGTAGACACCGAATTCCATGATTAAGCTCACATAGTCTATGTCGGTTAAGGCTAATCCCACTATGATAGTATGAGCAAGAATATAAACTATAGTTACTTAAGAAGCTTTATTTAGTGTGGGTAGTCTTATGGGATCTTATTCATGCATTGCACAAGGTTGCTTTGAGAGTATTTATGGTATGTTTCCATTATGATATGATGAACTTTGTGTTGAATATGCTTATGACTTATGCTTTTGCACTAAACTTTATGATGATTCTTAAGCTTGACAAAGTGCATGTTTTTCAACTAAAATGTCCCTTTTAGCATGTCTTCATGATTTTATGCATGGCTACCATACTTAGTGCATTTTTGTACTAACCCATATTTTCTACATATTTCTATAAGTGTAGGATCCGGTGTTTGAGGCGATCTTCCTTCTTGTTCAAAGCTTGGACCGATTATTCTCCTTGCTTGTGGTGAGTCTTTATGGATTCGAGGATGAGTGATATCTTGTAGTTCCTTTCTTTCATTGTATTAGACTTTCAGATTTTTGTTTGTAAGGGTTGTGACCCTATTTGATACTTCAATTGTAATAGATGACTAATTGAGACAAGTCTAGACTTCCGCTTTGCTTTTAAGAAACTTTTGGACTTAAATGCATTTTTACTCTTATTATTCTAATGCTTTATGTTATGATATGCTAGGTGGCTTACATGGTTCCTTTCGGGGTCCTATGTGCCATGTTACGTCTAGGGGGTACCCTTGGGTCGTGACAAATTTGGTATCAGAGCACAAGGTTTAGAATGATTCTAGGATGATGTCTCATAAGCTACGTCTAGTAGAGTCTTGTTCATGAGTGTGAAGCGCGTTATATTTAGGAATGAGAGGTTATAAGATGTTAGAAAATTTCACTTCTTTCATTACTCTTAAGTCGTGCCTTAGAGTTTAACTCTATAAAAGTCTCTCTCTTAATCTTTCTCTTGTGTCTTCATGAAATGAATACACGAAGGACTAACGCAAGAAGAGTAGAGGGTGACAATGTGAATGAGGAAGCTCTTCAAGTTAACTAAGCTCTGGTTAATCCTCCGGCTATGTCAGATGTGGAGGTTAGGTCGGCTATACTAATATTGACCCAAGCCATGACGGCTCAAGCTCAAGCCGTGATAACTCAAGCCCAAGCCATGACGGCCCAAGCCAATAGAGATGTTGGGACTCATGTGAACACTAATGTGAATGCCGCTTCAAGGGTTAAGGACTTTGCTAGAATGAACCCTCCCGAATTTTATGGCTCTAAAGTGCAAGAAGATCCCTAAAGGTTTGTTGAGGAGGTTTATAAAGTGCTTGATATTATGGGAATGTCTCCACAAGAGACGGCGGAGTTGGCTGCCTTCCAATTGAAAGATGTGGCTCAAGTTTGGTATGAACAGTGGAAGGGTGAGAGGCCAATAGGAGCGGGTCCCATAGATTGGGAGATGTTCAAATTGGAATTTCTTGATAGGTTCTTTCCCCTAGAGTTGAGGGAATGAAAGATGTAAGAATTCATTAACCTTCGTCAAGGAGGATGAGTGTGAAAAAGTATGCTCTTAAGTTCACCCAAATATCCAAGTATGCTCCAACTATAGTGGCGGACTCAAGGGCTAAAATGAATAAGTTTGTGATGGAGGTGTCCGACTTGGTAGAGGAAGAATGTCATTCGCCAATGCTCATTGGTGATATAAATATATCACGTCTTATGGTGCGTGCCCAACAAATTGAGGAGTCAAAGCTCAAAAGAATGAATAGGGAGGGGAAAAGAGCAAGGACAAGTGATGGGAATTTCTCCAATGCTAAGTCCGATGGACAAGGTTGACAAAGATTCAAACAAAGGTTTTCCAATCAAGGCTCCTCTAGTGCTCCAAGGGTCGACAAGGATAGGGTTTCCAACCCAAAATCTCAAGGAGGTAATATTGGTGGTTCTTATGTTGTGAGGCCTAATTGTGCAAAATGTGGTAGAAAACATGATGGAAAATGCCTTGTTGGCTCGGATGGGTGCTATGGTTGTGGAAAGAGTGGCCACAAGATGAGAGATTGTCCAACAGTTGCGGCAAAGGCAAAAGAGGGAAAGCAAGCTCCTCCAAGAGGTTCAAACTCCAATGCCCAAAAGCAAAACCGTTTTTATGCTCTTCGATCTTGAGATGACCAAGAGAGCTCCCCGAATGTGGTGACCGGTATGTTAAAAGTCTTTTCTATTGATGTATATTCCTTGTTAGATCTTGGTGCCACTTTGTCCTTTGTGACACCTTTAGTGGCCATGAAGTTTGAAATACTCCTCGAAGTGTTGGTAGCACCTTTTTCAATTTCTACCCCAGTTGGTGACTCGGTGGTGGCTAAAACATTTTATAGAAGTTGTCCCATTTCCTTGTCCCATAGAGACACTTTGGTGGATTTAGACATATTAGACTTTGATGTGATTTTGGGTATGGATTGGTTGCATGCATGTTATGCCTCTATAGACTGTAGGACTCGAGTATTTAAATTCTAATTTCCAAATGAGCCTATCTTAGAGTGGAAGCGGGGAAATTCTATCCCTAGAGGTCAATTTATTTCTTGCCTTAAAGCTAGGAAAATGATCTCCAAAGGGTGCATCTATAATCTTGTTAGGGTGAAGGATATTGAATCTGAAACCCCTTCTTTAGAGTCGGTTCCGATAGTAAATAAGTTTCCAGAAGTTTTCCCTGATGATTTGCCCGGTATTCCTCCCGAGCGGGAAATAGATTTTGGCATTGATCTCTTATCGGATACGCAACCTATCTCCATTCCTCCTTATAGAATGACTTCAGCCGAGTTGAAAGAGCAACTAATGGATTTGTTAGACAAGGGTTTTATACGATCGAGTATCTCTCCATGGGGTGCTCTGGTGTTGTTTGTTAAAAAGAAGGATGGGTCTCTTAGAATGTACATTGATTATCGTCACTTGAACAAAGTGACCATCAAGAATAAATATCCCCTTCCAAGAATTGATGACTTGTTTAACCAGCTTCAAGGGGCTAGCTATTCTCCAAAATTGACATTCATTCGGGTTATCACCAATTAAAGGTGAGAGGGGTTGATATCCCAAAGATGGCCTTCCAAACAAGATACGGTCATTATGAATTCCTAGTAATGTCGTTTGGGTTGACTAATGCTCCGGCGATATTTATGGACTTGATGAATAGAGTGTTTAGGCAATACCTAGACATGTTTGTGATTGTGTTCATCGATGACATTTTGATCTACTCAAGGAGTGAGAATGAACGTGTGGACCATTTGAGAATTGTGTTGCAAGTACTGAAGGACCAACAACTTTTTGCAAAGTTTAGCAAGTGCGAATTTTGGTTGAGATTTGTAGCTTTTCTTGGTCATATTGTGTCTAGCAAGGGTATTCAAGTAGATCCTAAGAAAATGGATGCGGTCAAGAATTGGCCTAGAACTCTAACTCCTTCCGACATTAAAAGTTTTTTGGGTTTGGCCGGTTACTATAGAAGGTTTGTTGAGGGGTTTTCCTCCATTGTTTCTCTGTTGACGACTTTGACTCAAAAGAAAGCTAAGTTTGAGTGGTCGGAGGCCTGTGAGAAAAGCTTCCAATAGTTGAAAGATAGACTTTCTTTCACTCTGGTATTGACCTTATCGGAGGGTACCAGTGGTTTTGTTGTATATTGTGACACCTCTAAAGTGGGGTTGGGATGTTTGCTCATGCAACATGGTAAGGTGATTGCCTATGCTTCAAGGCAACTTAAATTCCATGAGAAGAATTATCTAACCCATGATCTTGAATAAGCAGCGGTAGTATTTTCCTTGAAAATATGGAGACATTACTTGTATGGAGTCCATGTGGATGTTTTCACCGATCACAAGAGTCTCCAATATGTGTTTAGTCAAAAGGACTTGAATCTCCGACAAACAAGGTGGTTAGAACTTTTGAAGGATTATGACATGAGTGTCCTTTACCACCCCGGCAAGTCTAATGTGGTTGCAGATGCTCTTAGTAGATTGTCCATAGGTAGTGTGGCTCATGTAGAGAATGAAAAGAAAGAATTGGTTCGTGAGGTGCATAGATTGGCCCAGTTAGGTGTCCAACTAGTGGATTCCACCAAGGGTAGTTTCATGGTTCATAATGGCTCTGAATCGTCCTTTGTGGTATATGTGAAGTCTAAACAAGACCTTGATGCTATACTGGTTGAGTTGAAAGAGTCGGTACTCAAGAAATCCATTGAGGCTTTCTTCGAAGGGGGAGATGGGGTACTTAGGTACCAAGGTCGATTATGTGTTCTGGATGTGGATGGGTCTGGGGAGCAAATTTTAGAGAAGGCTCATAGTTCTCGGTATTCTATTCATTCGGGAGCCACCAAGATGTACCGTGATCTACGGGAAGTCTATTGGTGGAATGGTATGAAGAGAGATATTGCTGGATTTGTAGCCAAATGTCCTAATTGTCAACAAGTTAAGGTTGAACATCAAAGGCCAGGAGGCTTGTCACAAAATATTCCTATTCCCACTTGGAAGTGGGAAGATGTGAATATGGACTTTATTGTGAGCTTGCCTCGCACTCGAAGGCAACATGATTCTATTTGGGTCATTATAGATAGGATGACAAAATCATCCCACTTCATTCCCGTAAAAGTTTCTCATTCGGCGGAAGGCTATGCCAATTTGTATATAATGGATATAGTGAAGTTACATGGGTTCCTTTATCCATCATTTCAGATCGGGGTACTCAATTTACTTTACACTTTTGGAAGTCATTCCAAAAATGGATTGGTACTAAGGTGAAGCTTAGCACAACTTTTCACCTTCAAATGGATGGTCAAGCGGAACACACTATTCAGACTTTAGAGGACATGTTGAGGGCGTGCGTTATAGATTTCAAGGATAATTGGGATGACCAGTTGCCATTAATAGAGTTTGCATACAACAATAGTCACCACCCAAGTATCGGTATGGCTCATTTTAAAGCCTTGTATGGTAGGATATGTAGGTTTCCGGTTGGTTGGTTTGAGGTAGGTGATATTGCTCTTATTAGTCCTGAATCGCCTTTTGAGGATATTGAGAAAGTTTAGCTCATTAGAGAGAAGTTGAGAACGGCACAAAGTAGACAAAAGTCCTATGCTGATGTTAGAAGAAAGGATCTAGAATTTGAAGTCAATGATTGGGTCTATTTGAAAATCTCACCCATGAAGGGTGTGGTGAGGTTTGGAAAGAAGGGGAAACTTTGTCCCCTGTATGTAGGCCCGTATCAAATTTCGAAGCGTATTGGGAAAGTTGCCTATGAGTTAAATTTACCAAATGAGTTGGCTCCGGTTCATCCGGTATTCCATGTTTCCATGCTTAAGAAGTGTATTGGAGATCCGGTATCCATTATTCCCCTAGAAGGGTTGGGAGTTGATGAAAGTCTTTCCTACGAAGAGGTCCCAGTAGAGATTTTAGACCGGCAAGTCAAGAGATTGAGAAACAAGGAAATAGCTTCCGTGAAGGTTTTATGGAGGAATCACTTAGTTGAGGGTGCTACTTGGGAGGCCGAGGCCGATATGAAGTTCCGATATCCTCATCTCTTTCCTTCTACTCATATTCAAGCTTGAGGTAATTAGTTTCTCTTGAGTTTTAGTGTTTTAGAAGTCATGTGTGTTATATGAGTTTTTCCATGATTTCCTTATGTTATGCATGTTCCTTATGAAATTCATGTTTAGTGAGAAAATGAGTTTTCATGATTTATGTTCCTCATGTTGTTGTGCATTTAGTATGAGTTGCCTATTTGACTTCATGAGATGTATTGATGAACATGCTTTAGTATGCTTTTGAGAGTAATTGCATATTGTCTCCATGATGTTGTGTTGAGCATTATTTTAGTTGGAGAAGGTAGTTCCTCCTATGAATATGAGAAATATTGAGTTTCATGCATATTGGGTTGTTAGATGTAGTTCCTACTCCCTTGTATTGCATTGCTTATGTTTTGAGATGGAGTTGATGTTTCCTCCTTTGAATTGTGCATTATTTTGATGTTTCATGCATGACGGGCTGCTAGTCTTGAGTCTTTATTTCCGTAAGGTGTCTAGATCATCATTCGGGGATGAATGTTCCCAAGGGGGAAATATTGTAACATTTCGGAAACTAGTAGGCTAAGCTAAGGTTTGACGTTAGGGTTAGAGCCTAGAAAGTACCTCCCCGTACCTTAAAATTCATGTTTTTATGTTAAAATGTCAAGTCTTAAACGCTAAGGACCAACCATAGGTCATTGAGGAAAAGCCTAAAATATGACCTAGGCAGTGACCCACGAGGGCAACCCATGCCCCATGGGTAGGGGTCGTGGGTCAATCCCCCCAGAAACAGGCCACATACCACAGACTACGCCTAACCAGAATGGGCTGTGGTCCCACCCACGGTCCGTGGGTGAGGGTCGTAGGTACTGCCTGTAACTGCCAAAAAGCAGTTTAACTTAGGGGCATTAGCGGAATTTTCTATTTTAAGTGGGGGTTAAGTGACGTCGTTTTAAACTAAATTAGGACACCTATATAAAGATTTTTAGTCACCAAATTAAGTCTTCTAAATCATAATTTCTAAATCCCCAAATCAAAACCAAAACCCTCTCCAAAATATTCTCTCTAGAACTCCAAGGAAGAAGAAGAAGAAGAAAGGTGAAGCTAGGGTTGAAGGATCCATCTTTTCTCCTCAAATTCGTGGTAATTCTTCATCAAGGTATGGTAGTTCTTCATCCATGGGTAGCCTTCACCCATGGAGCCCCTTCATAAAACCCCAATCTCAAAGTTAAAAAATCCAAAAGTTAGGGTTTGACTTCAATCTCATGGATTCCTTTCAAATTCATTTTAAATTATTGGATTATGTTTAATTATGGATATATTGGTGATTTTATAATATTTTAAGTTTAATTCCCCAAGAATCCATGTATTACCCTATTTTGTCAAATTGGACCTTAAAGTGTGGTTATTGATTGATGCAAGTAGAATATTATAGAATTATGAATGTAATGAATTGACTACTTGAATTATGCTATCATCTATGTCTAAAGTAGTAGTTCTAGATGTGTTGATGGATTGTGATCTATGGTCATTGAAGGGCAAGGTATATGAATTATGCATGATTATGAGATGTAAGTATATGCTTTATGAACACTTTAAGAGTAAAGTGATTATGATTGTGATCTAGTTATTGTGTTTTTGGAAGTTATCCTCAGGTACACAATTATTTATGAAAATAATATGATGTGAAAGGTTGGTCACATGTAATGATTCTAAGGTTGGAAGACTAGTCTCACCCATTGAGTCTAGTAGCTTTAGTATGAGTTATGTTGGATTGAGTGTCAAGACATTCTTTCATAATTATCAATTTAAATCAAGACTTAATATGAACTATATGGAAATTATGCTTAGTACCGAGAGGATATTGACAATGAGATGGAAACTCCTCCTTTAGTAGATGGCGGATTTCTAGAAGCAATCTCCTTATCCCATAAACTATGTGCCCACATAGGTCTTTATCTAGTGGATCCACCTAAGCTAAGAGTATGGTTCTACCTTAGGCAAGTAGGACAACCAATTTTCGATGTGGGGTAGACACCGAATTCCATGATTAAGCTCACATGGTCTATGTCGGTTAAGGCTAATCCCACTATGATAGTATGAACAAGAATATAAACTATAGTTACTTAAGAACCTTTCCTTTGTGTGGGTAGGATTATGGGATCTTATTCATGCATTGCACAAGGATGCTTTGAGAGTATTTATGGTATGTTTCCATTATGATATAATGAACTATGTGTTGAATATGCTTATGACTTATGCTTTTGCACTAATCTTCATGATGATTCTTAAGCTTGACAAAGTGCATGTTTTTCAACTAAAATGTCCCTTTTAGCATGTCTTCATAATTTTATGCATGGCTACCATACTTAGTGCATTTTTGTACTAACTCATATTTTCTACATTTTGTTATAAGTGTAGGGTCCAATGTTTGAGGCGATCTTCCTTCTTGTTCAAAGCTTGGACCGACTATTCTCCTTACTTGTGGTGAGTCCTCATGGATTCTAGGGCGAGTGATATCTTGTAGTTCCTTTCTTTCATTGTATTAGACTTTCGATTTTTTTGTTTGTAAGGGTTGTGACCTTATTTGATACTTTGATTGTAATAGATGGCTAATTGAGACAAGTCTAGACTGCTACTTTGCTTTTATGATACTTTATGACTTAAAATGCAGTTTTACTCTTATTATTCTAATTCTTTATGTTATGATATGCTAAGTGGCTTACATGGTTCCTTTCGGGGTCCTATGTGCCATGTTACGTCTAGGGGTTACCCTTGAGTCGTGACAAAAGTCTTATACTTAATTCAAACAAACAAATAATATATCTCTTTATGATCATATCAGTATATACAAATTATTTTGGGAGGATTATTTAGCACCGAAAGTATGCATATTCATACCAAGTTTCATAATTATGGCCACCGTACGATTTTTAGCACACTGTTATACAATCAACTCATTTGACCCAAGAGACTTAGTTATGGATCCATATAAAACAAAATAGTTTTATACTATGACAAGATGTAGGGCAACCCTCCCAACTGAGAGCATAAGTTGGACAACATAAGCTCACATGGTGTATATCAATTGTAAGAAACTCCCCACTTAAAGATATTATATATTTTTCAATTTAAGTTGATATGATTATTTATGCATCATAAATATGATGATTTCTCATATTTATAGTTTTAGAAAATTTTCAACTAAAGCCATAGAAACCTATTTTTAATCATCTCGTAATGAAAGTAATTTAAAAATAATTACATTGTAATACCTCGGATGTGGAAAAATCAAAAGGAAAGAAAAATATAGAATTTGGCTGTCAGTAGTGGACTATGAGTCCCATCTACTGACCGTAAGATGTCCTACGGATCGTAGTAGGGCAACCATAAAAGTTGGATTGAGTTTTGGAAAAACTAAGTTTCTGAAGTTTGGCCTACGTCTGAACAGGATGAACCGTAGGAGTTATGACAGATCGTAGAAAGGTCTCGTATGAAGGTTCAGACTTAGTGCAATTTTAAAGTCAAAGTTGAGTTCTATGGTTGGGGTCTATGGACCGTAGAAAGGTCTCATCTAAATTTGGTCCAACTTTAAAATTTCTGAACTTTTCTATGGTTGAACAGTTTCCGTAGAAAGTCCTACGGACCATAGGTCCAAACCGTAGAAAGGGGTCAACAATTATTTTAGGGGGGTTTTGGGTCTTTTCCCTAGGTGTTTAATGCCAACGTCGTGGCGTTTTAACCCTTATTTCAAGACCTATATAAGTGAATTAAGTCCTAAAAATACCCATTCTAAATCGTTCACCCCAAAATTCTCTCTAAGGCTAAGGAAGAAGAAGCTAGGGTTTCACTTCAAGATTTTCAATTATCCATAGCTTTTGGGCATTGATCACTAAGGTATGTTAGTATTCACCTATAGATTATTTTACTCCATAGGGTTCTTAAAATCCTCAAATTTTACAAGTTAGATTCTCAATTCAAAGTTAGAGTTTTACTCAATCTTCATGGGTTCTTTTTAATTATGATTCAATTACTTGTTTCTTATCTTCTAATGCATGAATTAAAAGTATTTACATGATTTTAAATTGAATTCATATGAACTCATGCATGATCCATGATTTTTAGACTATGAGCAATGAAGCTTATGAACTATGAAATATGAATTTATGAAGATATGCATGTTTTTATGATGTTGATGTAAATGATTTTGAGAATGCTTTGAGAGTAAAGTATCAATGTTGTTGTGAAAGATTTCTCACACACCACTAGATTGTGAAAGGATTTCTCACATAAAGAATTCATAAGGTTGAAAGGTTTTCTCACCTAAGTTGAATTAAGTTTAAGAGCTATTCTAAATGAACTCTAGCTTGATATTTGTTACTTAATTGGGTCTTTCCATGGATGGTAATATGACTATGACTATGACTAATGACTAATCCGTGGGATTTACTTAGCACCGAGTGGACTAGCGGCGATTACCCACGTCCCATAAACTATGTGCCACCATAGGATGATTTGTCTCAGATAGACATTAGCTAGTGGATCCACTTTAGCTCGAATTCATGGTTCTTACCTTGAGAAGTAAAGACATCTCTTTTCGGTGTGGGATATACACCAAATTCCATGTTATAGCTCACATGGTCTATGTTAGTTACATGGTAAACTTCCCACAATAATGAACTAAGGTTACTTCTGAATATTTCACAAGTGCATCAAAGATGTTTAGCTTGCATTGACCATGATTATGATTTATGTTTTCTAACCTTTTATCTTATGATTTAGCTTGGTCATTGTATGTCATGTAAATTCCTTTTAGCATGATTTCATAACATTTATGGATTGCTATCATACTTAGTACATTCCATGTACTAATGCATACGTGTGCCTACATTGTTTCACTAATGTAGGGTCTGACGCTCCTACCTCTCACACTCATGGAAAGTTGATCTTTTGGCATTCAATGATTGATGAGTCCTCGTGTTCCGAGGACCAAGACACTTCTATTGCTTTCTTTATTTCAATTTTTGGACTTTGTATGTGATGTATGGGTTACGTCTCATTCACTTCCTTATGATGTAATAGATGATTTGTGAGACTATGTTAGACTTCCGATTTTGTTAAACTCTTTTATGATATAAGATTGTTTCTTTGAAATCCATATTTCTATTATCTTATATAATGTATGCTAAGTGACTTGTGTAGGGCCTCTTAGGGTTCTATTCACCATGTTACGTCTAGGGTATACTTTGGGTCGTGGCATACATACTATTTTATGTATTCCTTTTCTCAAATTTCAAATATTCATCTATCATGTTAAGTTAATCAATTTTAGAACATGTCCCACCTTTTCCATTTAAAAATCTTATTTTATACTATTTAATCGACTTTATTTTAGTTTATCTTCATATTCACTCATTCAACTCAGTATTCAGTTTTACCCAGTTGTTTCATTTAGTTGTTTTATATACGTACATTCCATGTAGTAACATCATTTAGTGTTACATTATTTTATGATGCAGATTCTAGGATTCAGGATCGACAACGCATCATAAGGATCTCACTCTCACCTAGATTTGGTGAGACTTCCTTGCTTTTCGGAGGGCTCTAGTCTATCTAGAGTTTTGATAGTTACTAGATATTGCTTGTAGAATATTCAGGTAGTTAGGGATCTTGTCCCGACACCTATCTTCGATATTTAGAGTCTTCACAGACGAGTCAGTGGAGTTATAACTTTCATCATTGTTTAACAAACATCATTATGCAATATTATACAAATTTGGGATTCTTAATTATTAAGTTATTGATTTCATTTTTAAAAAAAAACTTATATACAATATAAGTTTTTACAGGGTTCTGGTTCAGATGAACTCCCTCACTACCCTTTAGATTTGCCCCTACTTGTCGTATGTCACCTTTTGATTCGTCCACCCATCAAGTCCAAATTTTATCCTATACAACGTGAACGTGAGTGCAATAAGCCTCCTTCCGTGAGGTCATCTTAGGAGTGAAAGCTATCAAATAACCAAGTGGGGGGATAATTAGCTAGTGTTTGGCCATAGATTTTCAACTATTTTTGACAAATATTATTTGTGTGAAATTTCACCATGTGTTTGGCCATAATATTTGAGAAATATATTTAACTTTTTCAAATAAATATGATTTATACCCATAAGTTTTAAAGACTATCAAAACTAACCATATGTTTGTATTACATAGCAAGATAGAAACGTTGACGTAACAAGATTCATGACTTCTGCAACAAGTCAATTGGATCTTCGTTGCAGCAACTAACAAGTAGTGTCCATGACACTGGAGCAATGTGGTAGTTCAGAGTGAGTGCAACAAGCATCTTTCCATACATCATGAAGTAGACGAAGCACATGACTTTATTATCCTAAGCCAATTATTCGTCCATTTCATCAACAATCATATCATCACTTTCATATTCAGTGAATATTTCATCACTACTTTGGTTTTCACGTAAAAAATTATGTTATACAGCGCAAACAACTACTATAGAGGGTGTTTTTGTAAAAGATAAAAGTTTGGTGAAGAACTTAAATTTTTTTAAGCTCTCAAATAATGAAATTTACCCCCAAATACTATTTTTTTCTATTATTTGGGAATTTGGGTCATTTGTCAAACTGTATGGACAAACACTATTTGCCCAAATTTAGCTCAAATTTTACTTGGAAAATCTATGTTCAAACGGGTACGTAGAGCCAAAAATAATTTAAGCATATACACAGAATAAAACATGCCAAATTTGGGAGTCAGAAAGTATCATGCCAATAATTTAATCACTAAGGGCATCTCCAACCCTAAACTCTATTTTACTCTCCAAATATAGAGTTCTCTATTTTTTCAAACAACCAACTCCAACTCAATTCTATATTTTACTCTCTAAAAAAAAATTGTTTTCTCTCTCCTTAATATTATATTATTATTTCCATTTCATTCTTATTTCTTATTTCATAATATAAATTCTTCTTTCTTTTTCCCAAATAATTATTTTATATAATTTTCATGTGATAAAAAATTTTATTTTTTCAAAATTTTTATTTAATATAAAATTATATTTTATTCTAAATTTCTAATTAACATAAATTGCAAGAAAATATTATATAATAAACAAATTAATAGACAAATTCAAATAAAAGTGAAATATAATTACATAAACATTACATAAACACTCAACTTTCAAAATTATTGCGTTGCTCCGATAAATGTTCTATTAATGCATTACGAAGTTCTAAATGAGTATTTTTGTCCTTAATTTTTTATGTCTAGCTAAAAATTATTCAAACCGGAGATTTTCATCTACCATCATACCCTATTATTATTTTTGAATATTGCTAAATTTGGAAACGATCTACCGGATTACTAAATTATTGTTGTAAGAAATTAATTATTATGTTATATTATGTATTGTATTTTATCTGGTATTTAAATTATTATGTTATGTATTGCATTTTTAAATTAAATTTTTCATATTATCATTTTAATTTTGTGCATTTTTTATAGTGAAAATTAATAACAAAATAAAATTATATTATTGATGAAAGTTAGAAAAAAAACTTTAATTCGGGATGAAAGTGGTATATGTTAAATAATATATTTTAAAAAAATATTATATTACATTTAATTTTTTTTATGAATATTAGATATTTAATTAATGACATTATATGTAAAATAATATGTTAATTAGAAAATAATAGAAATAATAATAAAATATTAAAAAAGTGAAATAGAAAGTGTGAATAGTAGTTCTCTAAATTTGGAGTACTACTATTCAACTCTCTAAATATGAAGAATGAAGAGTAATATGGAGGAAGGTTGGAGTGTCCATTCTCTATTTTAATCTCCAAATATAAAGAATGAAGAGTAAAATATGAATAGGTTGGAGATGGTCTAATCCTTCGTATAATCTCAACATGAATAGTGAAATCAAACAAACATATAAGTAACAAGTATATAGTCATTACTTTAGTCATCTCAATTGATATGAAAGTGTTTGATTAGAGATAAAATTTGAGAAATAGAAAAAGATGGTTGAAAATATTTTATCTAAAATAAATTATAAATATGTCAATAAAGATAAAATCAGTATTTTAAAATTAAATTATTATTAAATATAGAATCGTGTCATTTTTTTCTCAGAACGACTAAAACGAAGTACTTCTTTCATCCCAATTTATGCGATACATTTCTGATTTTGAGATTCAAACAAGTCTATCTTTAACCGTAATTTTTTCAACTACCTATTAAGTATTTTGGATTGTCAATTATTGTGATTCATAGTTCTTTTTACGCAGTTTACATATATATAAATTTTATTTTAAAAAAAATGAAGATCTCATGCGCAAATTTTCAGTTAAATTTATGTAACACTCCAAAATTTTTAAGCTAAGGCCCGAACTGTTCTTTATTTGCATATAAGGTCTTATCGGGTTATTCTTAAATTGCTCATATTTGTAAAGGTAATTCTTTTAGTATGAGAATGATTTTGGATATCAATTAAGGTCACTAAAAACTCCTAGCACAAAATAGAGTTGAAAGTTTTCTTATCGATTAAGTTTTGATGTAAGATTCAACTTGGGTCAACTTCAAACGACTATATCTCTTAGAATATAAAGAGTTACGTGGCTCATAACCTATCAAATTAAAGTATTTGAATCTTCTTTCCAACGCCACCAATTTCGCAACAATCCGAGGTTTGAGTAAAAAGTTATGACCATTTTAGTAATCTGATACAGTGCAATGGCGAATTAGCCGACGGAAAAACATTAAAAAGGGTTCATTTTGTCTTTTTACCTCTAAGAAAATCCTAAACGAATTTCTTGACTAATTAAAGACCCAAAATAATAAGATTTTCATCTCTTAATACATCATTATCTTCTCTCTTAAACCCTAAGACAAAACCCTAAGGAAAAACTAAAGTAGAAGACTTCATTCAAGATTCTTTCCATCTTTTCAAGATTTTTCTTCAATGTAAGTCCTTCTCCAAGAATTTCATTCTTTCCAACTCAAATTCCTCCATACAATTATGAATCACTAATGAAAATCATAATTCTTGGCCATAGATATTTCAAGAAACTAATTCAAGAAATCTCAAGAAAGGTTTTCTTGATTTCTCTCCTTCAAGCTAGGGTTTCAAGGCCTCTAATCAAGTTCTTCTTCAAGATTCTTCAAGAACCTTGTTTTTCCAAGTATGTAAGGCTATCATAGTGTTGGACTAGCTACATCTACTTTCAAATCAGTAAAAGAGTAATCTAGGATTCTATCCCTAGATTGGAGTATTCTGGAGATGAGTTGATTTTGAGTTCTTGAGTTTCGAATTCTTTTTGAAATTCTATTCTTAATTATTGAATTGTTATATGTTATGCATTAAGATTATTGAGTTGATTCGTTCATGTCTATATTTTAGCATGAACCCTATGAATTGAGTATTTTTTTTATATGAGTAGTATCGTTGAGTTATGAGTCTTGAGTTTTGTGTACCGAGTTTCCTTATTGTTATTAAGATCCTTGAGTTGACTCGTTCATGTCTATAATTCCACATGAAGCCTATGATTTGAGTTATAAATTTTGAAAAGCTTTTTAAAGCCAACACGTGAGTTCTTAAACTGAGTTTTGAGAAAAAAGTTTCTAAAACACGATTAGTATGACATTGAGTATGCCATCAATGTATGAGCAGTATGGTATCTAGATACATCATCAATGTTTATGCACTATGACTTCCCGAGTCATCAATGATCATATTAAAATATGATTTTGATATGTTTTTTAGAAAGAGTTTTCAAGTATGAATTGAGTAAGAGTATAAGGGGACTATGTATGCCCAGAGGCATCAATATTTATATTGATAAAAGAGAAAATGAGATTTCTAAATGAGTTATGAGTTCAAAAGATATTTCAAGAGCAATTACCTTTTTTAAGAGGATTGTTTGAGCAATTATCTCGAACCAGAGGAAGAGTTATGTTTTTAAACATATGAATATGAGTATATATTATTGGGAGTAGTATTGAACACTGATATGAGGACGAGTTCAGACAACTCAAAGTCCTCATAAACCATGTATGCCAACATGGGTAAATGGTCATACTTTTTAGACGATTCCTTATTGGTTTTTAAGCATAATTTAGTGGATCCACTTAGTTGAGGTATCCTATACCCCGACAAGGTATAGGACAGTTCTGGCAGCCTGGGCGAAATGTTATATCATCACGTAGCTCATCGTGATGGTTGTCGGTTAGAGAATCTCCCAATAGAGTGAATGTGTATTTTTATATATCACTTATTATGTTGAGTTCAGAGATGAGAAAGTATTTTGTAAAGCTTTAAATGATTTAACATCTTTATTTCTTTACATTCAGCTTGAGTACATTGTTATCTATTCCAGACCTTTTTTTCAGTTATTTTGTTATTTAACTATATTACATACTCGTACATTCAATATACTAATGTCATTCGACCTGCATCTTTTAATGATGCAAATACAGGTTATTAGGATCCTCAACAAAAGTCTGTTGAGATCACTTTATCCGCTCTTATGCTTATGACTGAGACCTCCTTGCTTTCAGAGTACTTCATTTTTATTAGTTGTTACTAGTAGTTCTCTTGAGGAGTCGTGGGTCTTGTCCCGACACTCATCCTCGTATACATTAGAGGCTTCATAGATAGACAATTTTGGAGAGTCTTTTAGTTTCAGATATTTTATTTAAAACTTATGTTTCATACTCAGTATATTCAGCAAAGTTTTGAGATTCAATAAATTGTTTTTAAACGTTTCTTTCAATTTGATGCTTAGTATGCTTGAGTTAGTCTTTTGTTTGTAGTCAGTCAGGATGAGGGTTCGCTTGGGGACCAACAATGGTTCTCGAGTGCCGGCCACGTCTAGGGTGTAGGCTCAGATCGTGACAATTTAAACAGTTAAACTCTTCTAAAATGAAATGTATCACATAAATTGAGACAAATAATATAACCCGAATTGAAAAGAAAGAAGCATCATTTACCAAGGACGAGGACAACATTAAACGTGTACACCCACCAAGTTGTCTTTGTTTTCATGACTCCTCTCTCCTTCTCGGTACATCTCTAGCTACTCCTTCTCATTGTCTACCCTAAACACGTGATTTGTGAGTAGAACAATATTTGGCAGCTTTATATAAAAATAACATCATTTTTGTTTTAAAACAAAGTAGAAAACAACAAAAAAAACAATATAGTATACATCGAACCACCAAACTTCCTTGTAGATTCCCTCGCATCCAGACATAGGAAACTAAGCTTATTCCTAATACCCAAGTTCCTCCTTAAAAACACAAAAATAACATTATATTGTACTACTCAAAGGAAAATGAAATCTGGGTTCATAAAGTATTAAAAAGAATATTCATGATTTATTAACACACTATAGTATTATTATTTTAGCCCTAGAAGCTCTCCCACCCCTTTTACAACTCAAATTCACAATCTTTGAGTTCAACATGTGAGAAGTGCTTAATATCCGAGTAACTCTCTATCATCATTAATACTATATTCATTTTTTTAATTTTGTTTGAAATTAGTTCAGTTTGAAGAAGTCATGGACTTTTTGTGGTGATATAGTTGTGTACTTTCAACTACTTTTCTTAAAAGTTTTGGACCTAAGAAGGAGAATTATTTTGACTAGAATTTAAGTTGCCCAAAATGTAGGTTTGACAAGTTTAAAATCTGTTATTGAGCATGCATGATGTAAACATAAAAATTGGCATTTACTTTTCTCATAAGAAATTAAAATAGCAAAAGAATACATACAATTCAATAAGCAGAGAGACATGTTTTGAGTTTTGAATAGAAAGGATATATTATTTGGTTGTATATAATTATAATGTCCTAAATGGAGACTCCTCTATTCAACATTTCCTTGTTATTTAAAATAGAATGAACTCTTTGCATCTTCAATTCTTCCCTAAACTTATTTATAAAATCATCTGCTTTTTTATCAACTGCATCTTCTTCCTCATTTTCAAACAACTTCCTCCCTCCACCACCACGACGATTCTCTACTTTTTTCTCCCGACGAACCACCACCTCCTCCTCCTCCTCTGCGCACGTGACAGATTTGCTTCTTGTCACGTGCCATTTCAAATCTTCTACTTCTTCTGGATGTTCATCGAGAGATGGAAATGTGGTGGGTTTTTGGGAGGAGAAAGAGAAATTGATGGAACGGACACGCTGAAGCAAAGAGGGACTGTTTTGGGGGAAATTATAATGAGTAGTTAAAGGGGAATGATTAAATGGATCTGGGAATAAAGATAAGTTTACAGATCTAACACGCTGTAACAAAGATGGAGTTCGAGGGAGTTGATCTTCACCGGCCTCTTCTTTCTTGTCATTATTACTATTTCTCAAGGTGGAAGTAATGACCAGAGTAGCAATCGTGAGATTCAACACGCAGAAGAGAACAGTAGGCGTCAACCAGCTCAACACAGATTCAATCATCACACCCATTTCTTAGGCAAAAGGGGTACATAGAGAGAGTTAGGGTTACAAGTGGAGGACACTTTCTATTTATAGAGTGAAGTGAAGGAAGATGGTTAATTTTACATACATAAAAAATAATCTAATTTTGTGTATTTAAGAGTCTCTTTGAATTGATTTTTAGCTTTTTGACTTATAAGCCAAAAATTATAAGGTGGAAATTTTAAGTTATTATTTTTAATTTATTTTTATTATTTTAGCTTAATAATAAAAATTCTAGTATAATTTTTTTATTTTACAATTGCCTTTTCCTATTTTATTTAAGGAAAAGGGTCTGAAAAATATTTCAATTTTGATCGAAATTATTGTTACGATATCAAACTTTAGAAATGACCTTTTAACCCCCTGTACTATTTAATAGTTTATTTTAAAGGTATATATGTGTCTACATGGACATCATAAATATTGCATCATTTTAAATAGTAATGTGTCCACATGGACACATATATACCTTTAAAATATACTATTAAATAGTGCAGGAGGTAAAAGATCATCCATAAAGTTTGGTATCTTAACAACAATTTCGGTCAAAGTTGGAATATTTTTCAAACCTTTTTCTTTTTATTTTTAATCAGAGTAGTGGAGTTTTGGGATTTTAACTAATTAGAAGGCATTTAGATATACCTTTAAAATACACTATTAAATAATGTACGGGGTAAAATATTCTTCATAAAGTTTAGTATCGTAACAGCAATTTCAGTAAAAGTTGAAATATTAATGAGAGTAGTGGAGTTTTGGGATTTTAACTAATTAGAAGGCATTTAGATACACACAGCAAATTATCTTTTTCCAATCAGGTTTTTCCTTCATTTTCGGGTGAAAATCATTCTCATCTTCTTTTAAAAAAATAAAATCAAACTCCCTTCTCAATTTTAAACAACAATTAAACTTTTCATTTTATTTTATGCATTATCTATTTTATTTTTATTATATCACGTATATGTAATACCTCTTTATATTATATATAATTTATTGTTAACCTATGTATTTATAAGTTTTTCTTTAAGTTCATTACCATTATAATAAGAAAGAGTAATATTTTTATGAATTTATCACAAAATTTAATATTATTTTTATGATAGTTATTTCAACATTATATGCATTGATTAGCGCGTGCATATGTATGTATGTATATATTTTTGTCTTTCTCCGGTCTGTTACTTTATGTGTTTCATATTGCTTAGCCCTTCTTGATATGACACCACTTTAAAAAAATTAACTAGTAGTATATTTTACTAAATTAACACTATAATGCTTCAAAACTTAAATTTGACTACTACTATTTTATACATTTATTTAATACTAAGGGTAAGGGTAGACATAAGAAAAAGTATAATTTTTTTGTTTTCATAAATTGGACTAGTATATTAAAACAACTGTTTTTAGAATAAGGGTAAAGTAATATAAACAGTAAAAGTATTATTTATTATCTATACAAATAAAAAAGAAATTGGTTGGCGTTGATAGGGTATTATATAAATTATAGTTTAAATAATTTACAATCTAAATAAATATCTTTAAGAACTTGACCTTAATTAAATTAATTATTTTGTATTCTCTACATCAAAATATATTTGTATAGTGTAACGACATGTTCCCGTCGTTATAGAAATGCCAACGGGCGAAAATTTGGGATCGAAAAACTTTTTCGTAGTATTTAGATTTTCCCAACCTAGTTCAGATTTGGACGAAATTGGAGTCGTTGAAGTGTAGGGAAATCTGGTAACAATCGGGTGAATCATTTATGATTTTGATTAGATGAGTAGTTAGATAACTCGTTAAGGAATCTGTAAGACTTTACGGAATTGAATTCGGTAGAGTAGAACTCCCAGAATCGATCTTAGCGTAAATGGTATTTACTGAGCGTCGTGGGTTAGAGGTGTGTTGTGAAATGGGAATTTTGGAATTCTTGAAATAGCTCTCTCTTTCATTTTGGCCGCTTTGGCGGGGATTTCTGCCGCTGTGGCGGGTCCGACGCGAATTAAAGTCGTTAATAAACCCCTAAACGACCTCATTATGCACTTTTTTGACTTTTTAAGCTAAGGAACGACTTCCAGGCGACTCATACTCGTTTTTCACCATTCTTGAGGCTAAAGGTAAGTTTTGCACTCCCCGAATCCGTTTTTCGATCCGTAGAACGTAATAGAATGGGTAAATATTGATGGAGGAGGATTTGGTTATGGATTCTATGGTGGAAACAACCCTAATTTGGATCATGGGTTTGATCTAGGGTTCATAGAATTGTTAGTAATCAGGGTAATTAATGATTGTTTATTGATTCCCGTATTATATTGATTGTTTGTAGATCAAGAACAAGCGGAACGAATCCGAAAAGGGAAGGATCAAGTTTCTTAGGGTTTCAAACTTGTTTCGAGGTAGGTGATGGTTGTGATTCTATAATTGTGTGATGTATGCTTGTTCTTGGTTCATTATGATTTTTGTATCTGTATGAATGTTGCAATGTTGATCACACTTGTTGTAAATGAGATAGAGAATTGATGAATGCCATGAAATCATGACTTAAATGTATGATCTTGATGATATACTTGTGATTTGTGATTGTGGTGTGTGAATGGTATCGGTTGCCACGTTTCGGCATAACTAACTTGGATCGGTTGCCACATTCCGACATAAAAATGGGATCGGTTGCCACGTTTCGGCATAAATATGGGATCGGTTGTCATGTTCCGGTATGCTAACTGTTTGGGTTTGGGTTCCATGAGAGGACCAGTGATTTGATATAAAATGTGAGGTTGTTCGTTGTTTGTAAATGTTGATAATGTTGTATATGTTGATATGTATGCATGTGATTATAATGTTGTTTGACTTGTTTATGTTGCACTAGTGGGATAGCCGCGTGATCCTACCAGTACATTGTGGTTGTGTACTAATTCTGCACTTGCTCTTATTTTTGTTGAGTACAGGGCATCTTCAAGAGGCTATTGACAGACCTCGCTTAGAAGATCAGTGATCATCGCTTCGAATTCAAGGGTGAGCCAATTCTTTCGGACTGCCATGGAATTCTCCTTCTTCTATATCCACCATTTTCGAACTTAGACATTTGTTTTAGTTAGTTCATTAGTATGGGGTTGTATCCCTTCTTGTTTAGACTTGGTTCGTTGTTAGAATATTTTGGTACATTGACTTTTAGGTTCTAGGTTATATTTCCACATTGCTAGTTATTATTGTTAGACTTTTATTAGAGTTTATGGGAACTCTATTTTTATTGCCTTAGTTTTTAGATTATTTGCTTGGTCTGGGTTGTAGTAGTGGTTCTCCCACCGGAGTGTTTGTGTGAGTGTCAATCACGACGGTCTGGGTCGTGATAAAGTTGATATCAAAGCCTAGGTTCATTGATCTCGATGTACCAAAATGATTCTAGTAGAGTCTCGCGGAACGCTACGGGGACGCCTTTACTTTTCTTCGAGAGTCTATAGGACTTTAGGAATTCTCTTTGTTTTCTCTTGTCTCCTTTTGTGCTATGACTTGATTCCAATTGGTATCTGGCGATTCAAATTGGTATCTAACCTCCTTCACTCTTCTGTCCGCAGATGGTTAATACTAGGTATAACGGCGTCAGGCCTGTAGCTCCCGTCAATGCTCCGGTTGAGGAATCTGCAGCAAGAGGTCGCGGTCGAGGCAGAGTAGAGGCCGTGGAAAAGTAGCGTCTGCTGGAAATGGAGCTCTGATTGAGAATGCTCATATGAATGAGAATCCCCACATGCATCATGAGGAAATGGAAGAAGAGGTTAAGGTTGAGAATGTTAAGAATGTTGAGGAAGTTGGACAAGAGGAAGAGGTGCAGGTTGAGGCTACAGGTATTCCTCCCATCGATCCGGTGTTAGCTCAACAAATCATGTCGCTCTTGAAAGGGTTGGCTGGTCCTGGAGTGCTTTCATTTGTTCAAGCAACTCAAGCTCCTACTAATCGTCCTATTGCTAGCACTGTGCCTAAGATGGGTGGAATGGGAGATAATGATGCTTTCTTCCATTCTTTGTTGGGTTCTGTCATGACTGATAATGAGCATCAAATGTTGACTAAGTTTTTGAAGCTAAAGCCTCTTGTGTTCCTTGGTCTGAGAGTGAGGATGCTTATGAGTTCATCTTAGATTTCTATGAGAGGCTGCATAAATTGGGTATTGTTCATCAACATAGGGTTGAGTTTGTGTCCTTTCAACTTCAAGGTGAGGCCAAGCACTGGTGGAGAGCTTATATGGAGTGCAGATCTTTTACTTACCTCCACTTACTTGGACCCAATTTCATGCTCTGTTTCTAGAGAAGTATGTGCCTAGGACCTTGAGGGATCGCAAGAAAGATGAGTTTATGACTTTGAAGCAATGTGGTATGTCTGTGGCTGCTTATGAGGCCAAGTTCCATGATTTATCTAGATATGCTTTGCAATTGGTGACTACAGATGAGGAGAGGATCCAGTTATTTATTAGAGGATTGAATTCTGAGTTGCAAGTATTATCTGTTCATATGACTTCTGCAGGGAGGAGCTTTAATGAGGTAACATACTATGTTAAGAAAGTGGAGGGGGTGAGGCGAGACGGTCAAGCTAAGGCATGGGCAAAAAAGGTAAAGAACTCGGGTAACTTTCAAGGGTCTTATTCCAAGGGGTCCGAAAGGCCAACGCTTGCAGCCAAGCCAATTCAATCCGCTATGCCCGCCTCTACAGGTAGTTACTCGGAAACTCCATCTCATAATTTTCAGGATAGCCAGGGAGTCGCGCCTTCGACGGGAGGCAGACCATCTTTTGATCGTACTTGTTACAATTGTGGAGAACCTGGGCATATGAGGAGATATTGTCCCCACCCACGTGTGTTAGATTCCACACATCAGCAGTTTAGAGCAGTGGTACCTGCGGGGAATGGTAATAATGATCGAGGGCATCCACAAGGTGGGAGAGGAGGTAATCAGTGAGGTAGAGGAAATGGTAATGGAGGTAGGGGTAACGCGCAACCAGGCAGGGAAGTGTCTAGTCATGATGATAGGGTTCAGTGTTATGCTTTTCCGAGCAAGAATAAGGCGGAGACGTCTGATGCGGTGATCACATGTACTATTCTTATCAGTGACCGGATGGCTAATGTGTTGTTTGATCCGGGTTCTACTTATTCTTATGTATCTGTGTGATTTGCCTCAGAGTTTGATATGATTTGTGATGTACTTGATGCCCCTATCCATGTTTCAACCACAGTTGGAGAGTCAGTCATAGTTACCCATGTTTATCGTACTTGTCCTATTTTGTTTATGGGATTTTAGATTTGGGCTGATTTAGTAATTTTGGGTATGATTGACTTTGACATAATCTTAGGCATGACTTGGTTGTCCCCCTATTATGATGTGCTTAATTTTAATACTAAGTCTGTAACTCTAGAAATTCTGGAAAGGGAAAAATTAGAGTGGGAAGTGGTGTACAAACCTATGCAAGCTAAGATTATATCATTTATTCGGGATAGTAAACTGGTAGAACTGGTTGTTTGGCTTATTTGACTCATATTAGGGATGTTGAGATTGAGGCTCCATCCATTAAGTTTATTCATATGGTGTCAGAATTTATAGAAGTGTTTCCTAATGATTTGTTTGGTATGCCTCCGGATAGAGATAAAGATATTTGCATTGATTTAGAGCCTGTACGCGTCCCATTTCTATCCCCCCATACCACATGGCTCCGAAAAAATTAAGAGAGCTTAAGGCTCAAATACAAGAGCTCCTTGATAAATGATTTATTTGCCCTAGTGCTTCTCCATGGGGTGCTCCAGTTTTGTTTGTTAAGAAGAATGATGGTAGTATGAGAATGTGTATAGATTACCGGCAATTGAATAGGGTCACTATTCAAAACAAGTACCATTTGCCTCGAATAGATGATCTTTTTTGACCAATTGCAAGGTGCATCAGTTTTCTCTAAGATTGATCTAAGGTTCGGTTACCATCAATTGAAAATTAGGCCTGAGGATGAGCCCAAGACGGCATTTAGAACTCGCTATGGGCACTATGAGTTTTTGGTTTGACCAATGCACCTGCAACTTTCATGAGTTTGATGAATGGGGTGTTCAAACCATTTCTTGATTCATTCGTGATAGTTTTTGGTTTATTTAAAAAGTGAGGAAGGGCATGCCAACCATTTCGTAGTGTTTTGGGTGTTCTTGGGAAGCAAAAGCTTTATGCTAAATTTTCTAAGTGTGAATTTTGGTTGAAATCGGTTGCATTTTTGGGGTATGTAGTTTCAAAAGAAGGGGTAATGGTAGATCCCCAAAAGATTGAGGCGGTTAAGAATTGGGTTAGCCCTAGCTCTGTGACGGAAGTTAGGAGTTTTGTTGGGCTCGCTAGCTATTATCGTCGATTTGTGAAGAACTTTACTTCTATTGCCACTCACTTGACTAATTTGAGCAAAAAGAGATACCTTTTGAATGGACTGAAAAATATGAGGAGAGCTTTCAAAAGCTCAAGACTCTCTTGCCCACCATGCCTATTCTAGCATTACTGGTTGAATGTAAAGATTTTATTGTTTATTGTGATGCTTCACATTCTGGTTTGGGTGCTGTGTTGATGCATGATAAGAATGTTATAGCTTATGTCTCGCGTCAATTGAAGGTGCATTAGAGGAATTATCCAACACATGATTTAGAGTTGACAGTTGTAGTGTTTACTCTTAAGATATGGCGGCATTACCTCTATGGTGTCAAGTGTGAGGTGTTTACTGATCATCGTAGTTTGCAGCATGTGTTCACTCAAAAGAAACTGAATTTGAGGCAGCGAAGGTGGATGGAGTTACTTAAAGATTATAATATGACCATTCAATACCATCCGACAAGGCTAATGTGGTGGCAGGCGCTTTGAGTCGAAAAATGGTGAGTATGGGTAGTTTAGCTTGCTTGAGTGTAGCCAAGTGATACGCTCAAATTACACCTCCATAAAGAAGCATAAGCAATTGTTATCAAGTAAAGAACCCAACCTGTAGGTTGGGGTCGATCCCGCGAGGAAAATGATTTAGACTTAATTTTAACCAACAATTATATTCGTTTAGTCAAATTACTTTAAGAAACAAGTAATAAAAGGGGGGGATTTGTGAAACAAATTGTAAGAATTCAGTAAGTAATCAGTAAACACAAGTCAATTTTGGCTATTATCAAGATGAGAGAATTAACTAGGGTATATGTGTTCCCCACAAGCTCATAACACAGTAATCATAGTAATAACAATCCCTTCTTAGTGTATTACATGCAAAGTGATAAGTTAGGTATCTCTAAATCCTTGGTCCGGCATCTAGAGAATTTCACCCCGTACCTTGGTCCGGTAATGTGTGTATAATTTACTAACCCTTATATTTACCTCATATTAGACATCACATCGATGTTTGGCTTAGTTATTACTTTGCACCAATCGACACAAGACTATTAGATAGTATCACACTAAATCTATGTTGATAATTCTTTTCTCATTAATTACCTCCTTGGTCCGGCTAGTAGTAATGAGGCGAGTTCTAACGCGTGCACTCGTTAAAAGGACTTCTAAGCGAAAGAATTATCAATGCATGCAAAACACTATTCAAGAATTGCTTAGATACTATTCATACTTTGTTAATTGCTCATGGTTCCCACAACTCTAGTTATGTAGTTTAGTTACCCATAATCATATGAACACAATTCATTGTTTTAGATGAAAGAATTATGAACATACGTAAGAAGAAGAATAAACCCAGAAATTCAACTTGAATTGCAACACCAAAATCTTCAAAACGAACTTAGGAAATTAAGAATTGCTAAAGTTGCAAGTTAATCTCCCAAGTCAAGAACTAGAATAAAAATAATAAAGTCTAACCCCCAAAAATGAGGTTTACATACCCTATTTATAGAAAGCAAGTCCTAAATTAAAAGGAAAACAAAATAAGGAAAGTTTGTTCAGGCATGCGTCTTCATTCCACGAGACTGACTCACGGACCGTCAATGGATTATGGTCCGTGAGTCCCTTCTGTCAGCCAGGACTTGGAAAATATTTCAGCGTCCAAAAATCAGCTTCTCTGAAGTAAACGATGAGACACCAGTACGGACCGTAGATCAATCTACGGTCCATCAATCCCTCTCCGTAGATCAATTTACGGACCGTCAATGGCCACCGTGGTTCCACACTTGGTCAAATTTCCCTGATTTGCCTTGCCTGTTGATCTACGGCCACCATCTACGGAGCGTCAATGGACCTACAGTCTGTAGATGCCCTTTTCTGCATTTCTTTCAGATGTCTCTGTACTTCCGTGCCTAAACATCTTTCCTGCAAAACATGTTAAAAACACACATAAAAACCAATACAAACAGTCCCTAGACACACACAACTCTTAAGTGAAGTGTAGTAAAAATACCGTAAACTCACGGTATATCAACACCCTCAACTTAAATTCGTTGTTTGTCCTCAAGCGACGCACTAAAACTCTACACGACACTTGTATAGAAGCAAGCAATTCAAGCACAAGCAATCACATGGCTCTCTACTCCAACTCTCTTTTCGAGTGCAAAATCTGTTCTCTTAGACTCAACAAGCTAATTTATGCAGATCAGAATATGACAACGATAGACCAATCAACACACAACATACATTGTTTCACTATCCCCAAGGTACCGACTTTTCGACAATGTAACTAGTGCCCTTACTGCAAATGAAATCCCTTTTTCACACAATGAATATAAATTTGGGTACAAGGATTCATTCAACACTCACACTCAGAAGTAACTTCAAATACAGTTAGTGCTCAATACCATAGGCCTGCCCTTATTTTCACGGCTTAGACTCTTCAAACTAGATTCTAGGATCCCTATAGGACTTTCTTGGATTGTAACGTAGGCTCAGGGTCAGATGTGGTACATTTGGGTACTTCTTAGTGACTTTCTGCCCTCCTTGACATTACACTAGGCTTTCAACCTCTTTTTCCCTATTTTTGCCATCTTACCGTATTACCTTTTTTCCCTTGATTTTCTTCAACCATGGATGTGACTTTAAACTTCATAGCTCTTTATTTTTCACTTTCATCTTTTTCTTGCGTTTTATTCTTTTCTTTAGCTTTCAACAAGTCACATCATTTCCTCTCTTTTCTTTTTCTCTTTTTCAACATCAAACTCTTTTCATACCTATTTTTCTTTCAGTTTCCTCTTTCATAGCCACCTTCACTTATGGATTTTCCATTGGTTGAGGTGCACAATACCCTATGTCGGATCAGGGCCAAGATTGAAGTTACTTTTTTTGTTTTACATTAGCCACCCTCAACTTAGGCTTTAGGCCTAAGTCGAGGTGCACAATACCCGATGTCGGATCAGGGCCAAGATTGAAGTTACTTTTTTTGTTTTACATTATCCATCCTCAACTTAGGCTTTTGTCCTAAGTTGAGGTGCGCATGTCCAAGGAGGGACCGGGGCCAACATAGTAGATTATGGGAAGGTGAGTCAGGGGTTTAGAAAGAAATGGTCTAATTTAGGCTCAACACATTTGGATCAAAAGGGAACATTTATTTCATTTGGTTTGATTCTTTTTAGGCAATTTGTGGACTTATCAGAACAAGGGCCTATGATCACTTCCTAGCCTCTAGAGTAAATTGTCTCAATAGGACTAACCGGGCAAGTTCTAGATTGGCACACAAACTGTTTGAACAAGCAACTATTCTCGCACACTCTTGGCACATAGTTTTATTATCAGATTACCCAGTTCAAGTTTTAGCTTAAGTCATGCCATCAATTGGTTCATTATTATGTCATACTCAGAGCCAACACATTCAACTTATCTTAGCCTACAAATTCTAGCACACATATGAAAATTTGGACGGGTATCACTTTTTATAAGCCATTATGATTCATTCCTTTTCATGCTTATACACATACAATCCTAACACATGTCGGTTCAACATAAATTAAACAGACTCACGAGGGAAAAGAACACAGGAAAGAAAACCCCAAGAGAAAATTATGAGTTGGGTTACTCAGACTTCACCCTATCACTCACAATCCATTTACCCCACCCCAAACAAAAATAGATGTGATTGTCCCCAATGCATATAAAAACAGTAAAAGATAATGGATTGGGTGAAGCAAACCTGTGGCGCATAGCGCCGAAGACTCATCAACAAGCGGGTGGGTCCGATTTCTCGTAGCCCGCTAAATCATCACTCGGGTCACCCTCAGTAGTGCTATCTGCCACTCTAATTCCACCCTCAGTGGTGCTCACATCAATCCTCGCGGGCATAGAACTTGACGCCCCAACAATCATCTCACGGGCCCTCTGATGCCTCAGCTGCTCATCTAATATAGAGGCTTTCCGTGCCTTCTTCTCCAGCCTGCGCTGCCTCTTGCTAGCCTTTTCCTCCTCTATGAGCTCAACTTTGTGACTAGATCGGTGCCTCTTACCGCGGGCACGTGCAGACTCGGTCTACTCCTCTGCATCATCTCCACTGAATAGTGCACCCAGAACTGTATCATCGCTTAATGCAGAGGGTGCCAGCCTGTGGCTCAACAGCTGGTGTGGCTAGGATGGCGTCAACATCGGCTCGGAGACTAGCCATCTCGGTCCGAAAAGAGGGCATATCAGTAGTAGGAGCTGGCCTCTCTAGAACTCTCAACTCGAAGGCATCGAGCCACTTATGAATTACTTGGACCTTCTAGTCCATTTTCACCTCTATCCTCTTTTCTACTCTCTTTTCGAACTCAGCAATCAACGTCCACATCCAGGGCTTAATATGGTGCAGCAAGGTGGCCATATGAGCCTCTAACTTCTGGACTCGGACCAGTGATATAACATTGGCTCCCGAAGGTGGGATGGCGGCTCTAGATGAGTTGGGGGCCTGACTAGCGGCCTGAGAAGAGGAGGTTGGGGCATCATCAGTGTGGGCTAAAGGAGCAGGCTCATCACCATGCATCTGCTCCATAACATCTAATAAATCAGTACCCAATGGCACCTCGATCCGTGGCCCTCTGCGAGGTGCTGCCACATTCGCCTCGTCCGGAATCAGGCCAACATCTAAGGTCCCCATAGGGTGTATCAACCTATCACAGTGCCAGATCGGCATTTCAGAGTCCCTGCACAATTGGAAAATTAAACATGGAAAGGGGTAAGTAGTGGAGGTCTTGAACGCCCTCTCGTGAATTTCTGCCAGCAGCATGCGAGCAAAGTCAATCTCCAATCCTGCTACTAATACTGCAACCATGACGGCTCTGTCCCATGTGAGTTAGTTGTTAGCTTTGGTAGGCGACACCCTGTTACGCACCAACAACCAGAAGAACTTGGCCACAAAATTTAATGTGGCCTTTCGGATAACCAACCGTGGTGTGGTGACCCACTCCGCACGCTCGCCATCTGCAACAATATATTTAGCCAACCAAAGTATAACAGCCTCCCTCTGCTCTGCATTACGCGTGAAGGCTCCACTCTTCACAACATCCCATCTGTAATCAAATTCGACTGTGTTGAGAGCCCAAGTGTGATTAGGACCAGGACCATAGAGGAATCGGATGATCGTGGCATGTGATATGTCCACTGGAAAACCTCGGACCATAGTAGAAGTGATTGAGTCCAGGGCTGTGGGCTTGGACCTCTTGTCAATCGAACCTCGGAAAGTCGCAGCATAGGAGGCATTAAACTCCCACACAATCTCCTCGCTATAAGTCCCAGGGTCTCGAACCATCCAATCGCACTTGTGAAGCTGAAAAAGTTGGTGGATGTCGGGAATAGTGTGTAAGTTCCCCGTGAGGACTCTGCGCTCTTCAGTAATAAGCCGGGCCATCTTCTCTTTCTCATTCAGCATTTTGGCATCCCGGTAGATTTGCCATTGCCCCTCAACACACCATATGTTTGGCTCCCCATCCACCGGATCAGGGTCATAGCTTCGTGGCAGCTGGACTTCTCCCGAACTGGTGGCCTTGTGAGATGAGGCAGCTTTGTCAGGTGATCCTGAGCTTGTGACGGATCCAGAACCGGAGTCGGAAGCAGGGGCGGGCTCAGAGCCGGAAGCAGAGGCGGACTTTGAGTCAGAATTAGACCCAGCCTCAGAACCGGAAGCAGAACCAGCCGGTGACCCGATCAGTGTGTTCTCCTCATCAGATTAGGAGACAGTGACTACGTCGGTGACCACCTGCCGGGACGTATTTCGGGTAGCCCGAGGTGCAGTAGGGGATTTCCTCATGGCCGGTGGAACATATGCTGGATCCTTTTTTGCGTCCGTGTCTTCATCGATTAACCTGAAGCTAGGGGAAATAGATTTTGACTTGCCCTGTTTTGTATAGGTGACTAGCTTCTTGGGTGCCATAGTACATGTGGAAGCGTTATTAGTGCCAACAGTAACTACAAACACACTCGAAAAAAATTTAGAACTAAAAACGAACAACAACAAAGACCCAAAAAAAAATTCAGATAGTGGCTACAGTGGTCATCTACGGAGGGGACCTACGGTCCGTAGACTGAACTACGGTCCGTGGAACCCTTCCGTGGATCAGAGGACCAACTATATTAGTTGCAGATGGAAACCACGGAAGTACAGAACGGTCCGTACACCTCTGTGGTTTCACACTTTGTGAAAATTACAAGTTCGTCCAACCATGGACCTGATCTACGGTCCGTAGATGAGGTTTCGTGGATAATATTTGTTCCAGGTTTCAAACATGCTTTAATTTCAAGCCCGCATATTTGACCATTTTCAAGAGCATCCTAGTCTAACCATGCATTTCAACATTTAATCATGCTAGTTCCTCATTCAAAGGGTTCCAATTACTCAATTTGATAATTATTTCATACAAAAATTCAGAACCCTAAGTCGAAAGTTACATATAGACTAGCATTAAGACAGGTTTAACACACTATCAAGGCAACACAATCACAATCTATCATCCCAAGGGTTTTAGTACTTAAAGTTTAGCATGCACTTACATATACTTAATTACCCAAGGTCAAGACCCGACTCCCGACTTTCTATATTCAATCTATGAACCAAAATTGAAAGTTAGGGGGAAAGTATATTACCTTACAAGCAATCAGGAGTGGGGTGATTGCGTGATGACACTAAGCTTTTCAAGACCATACTAATTGCCTAGTTTCGCCGAACCCGAACACCGAAGTTATGAATAAGGCTGTTGAAAGGGATTTGGAAATTTCTGGGATGAGTGGAGGTTGGAGAGGAAAGGAAAATTAGGTTTTAAGGGGAGAGAAAAGGGAAGATTTAATGGGGAGTTATGGAGTGATTTAAGGGATTGGGAAGTTTAGAAACGGTTTGGTGATAAA
>JAJOOO010010625.1:0-23180 GCA_029582685.1 Solanum piurae
TTGAAAAAGGGTGTACTAGGAAATTAACATTATATGTAGTCTTGCGTGGTTCTTTTGTGTGTCCCCACGTGTCCTAATTAAGATTTGATTTCATTGCATGCCGTTGATCTTTCTCTATGCTCTCTCAAATTTTCTGCCTTTCTGTCAATCACACTCTTTCGCTCTCTGTTTTAGAAGCTTCTGGGTTTATGCTAAGGTACTTTTAGTTTGTTGATTTATCTTTATTTCTTTATTACTAATGTTAACCTGATTTTGCGAATCTTACTTTAGGGTTAAAATTTGAGCTTTTCTGGTCAAATTTGATAAATATGATTGTGGTGCTAATCGGAAAGAGGAGCAGGTTAAAACCAGACATTTGCAAGAATCTCTGAAATTTGAGGTTTTATGGATTGTGGTGATTCTTGCAGGTAGGACCCAAAATATAATGATTTATATTCATGCCTCTTTCTCTGGTTCCATTTGGGATTGGAATAATTTCAGAGAATGTGGCGCAAATGTGGATGTTGACCGCATGCTAAGATGTAGGCTTAAACAAGCTACGATGATCTTAGTCTAGCATTAGACGATGGTGGTAAGACGAGCCTTAGAAATTATAAAATGCTCATGTCATTTTTCAATCAATAGATTCAAGGCGAACTCTATAAATTATTATTGTCAGGCGTGGCCAAACTTGTGAAATTGTCTCTGCTACTGATGCTTCTTAAATTTCTTGGTAAGTTGATTATATGTGGATATGTTTTAATTGTAAAAACTTGCTGGTTTATATTGACCTAATGACTGTTATGGTTCTCCTTTATGGAAAAGAGTTAAGTAGGAGTATTTTTGTTTTATGCTTATAAAGCTAATTCACTAGAAGATATTCTCTTCTCGAAAAGAACTTACAAATTCGAAAGCATATTTAAAATTAATGTCTGAACATTGTGATTTACCATAGTGAAAATCTGCTAATGTCACTATTTATAATTTTATACCTTTATAATGTATTTCTCTCGAGAAAGAAAGCTAATTTCGAGATAATTTTTAAGTGTAGCTTCTGTTGGTGTAAAAAATTGTAAATATAATAAATTACAGTTGAAAATAAAATGAACAAAAATTGAATAAATTATCATTTAGAGTCAAGTTGGAGATGAAAGAAAACTTATTACATAAATAACATATAATTATCTAATGATTTCACAACTTTACAACTCTTTTTCCCCTTCATTTTAGTTTAATAGTAGAAACATCCCCTAAACTATTTGATGTTGGAAGTTAGGGGTTTTAAAATATAAAAAAAAATGGGAATATATTGAGCTTTTCGACGCAGTTGAGCTTCCTTGTGTTTCTTGTGCTTATGTCTTATAAATTTTAGAGCCATTTAGACTATTTTTTATTTTACTAATATGTACTTTTATAGTTTTATTACATGGAAGAAATAGCAGAAAGTATGATTTGAGAAGTAAATACAAGAATTTGCATGTCAGTCTCTTCAAAAGCAAAGTCGATAACTGGTAGTTAAGACATGAGACACTGGAGCTGATTTTCGACGAATGAATCAAGGTTAGATTAATTCGTTAGTTGTTCAAATTATATCCAACAATATCATCATTCAGCTTAGTTCTTCTCTATAGAGACTATATTAGATTATATTATTTAACAGATTGAATATTCTCTATAATACTATCGATTAGTTCTTCTCTGTAGAGTCTATATTAGATTATTGAACAAATTGATTATTCTCTATAATACTATTGATAACTAACCTTTTTCCCTAATGACCTCAGTACTTGAAACCGAATTGTGTGATGCATCACACGATAAATTTGTTGTCAATGATACATGAGGTTTATTTATTGAGGTTGAGACGAAATTAGATATGAGGTCAGAGTTTGTCATTTAGCCCTCTGTTAAGTCTTCATAATCTTTTTTCCCCCTGAGAAATCATTTTGTGCGTTATTCCAGATAATGAAGAATAGAACTATATTGCATTTTAATTTTGGCACCCTCTTCGAATCTGGTCAAGTCATATTGTATGTATCATTAATGAAAAAATAGTTGTTATATTGATAATTTTTAGGTTTTACTTTCTAAAATGTGCAAATGCTGCTCCAAACAAGCTATTTGTTGGTGTTGGTGACCCAAATGCTCATCACAAGTGTTGGGAAAGGCATGAAGATATGGACACTGTCCGTAGCGTCTATTATGTGTCTCCCAGCAATCCTGCTTCTGATGTTGCTGGAGAAATGGTTGCTGCCTCATTTGTTTTCCGGTCTGTTGATCCAGTTTATTTGAAAAAGCTGCTGGGAAATGCAGTTAAAGTGTTTAGGTTTGCAGTTCAATACAAAGGCTCTTATAGTGATTCACTAGGCTCTGCAGCCTTAGTAGCCACAACAACTAAAAGTGGACGGAGGTAGTATGTTATTAAATCTATATTGCAGTAGTCTCAAATAACTTAGATCCTAAATATTTTGTAGCCATTGAATTGAACTTGGGTGAAGGTTTTAGAAGACTAATTACCCAGATAAGTTGGTAATAAATTGAAATGATGTTCCAAATCTTTAGCAAACTTTGATATTTAGTTTTAAGCGATATTTTTGCACTTTCTTTTAGTAGTCACTCATTTGCATGTGTTTTGCTCTTGCAGGGAGCCAATCCAGATGATTCCTTTGAGGATTCACAAATTGGAAGATCAGTATTGACAAATTATTGGTTTTTGTTGTCGTCGTTGATTTTCTCCGACTGTCCAAAGAAGCCAGGTAAAGAGAATCCGCTGCTTCTATATAATATGGTGTGAAATGTCATGGACATGAGTTATTTTTCACTATGAATTTTCTCAACTATTGATACTGGTGAAAAAATCCTTTACTAGAAATATCCATATCCTAAATTCAATAGTCTTGTGAGATACCTGGTAAAGATTGGAATGAAGTATAAGTTATTGCTTCGCATGAGTAACATGTCCTGAGGTACTTAAGATATAGAATAATTGCGAACAACAGTTGAATTCTTATAAAGACTACTCATTTTTCGTTTCTGTCTTTGCAAGGGGAATATACTTCTTAGTACGATAAAGTGAAAGGAGACAAGACTCAGCCAACTATTGTTTCAGCAAAGGATCGAGACATACAAGAAATAAAAGCTCTGGATGATATTCTTCCTTTTTATATTTCAGGTGGGCAATTTTATCTTTTTTGATCTCCCAAGAACTACTCTCTACATTTCATTGTATGTGACCTGATTCATAATACGAATAATGTACATATTTAAAAACTAAATAAAAAGTACTACTATAAGTTATCTAAGTTAACAACTCAAAATATTTTTAATGTTTTAACAAAGTCATGTTCAAAAAATGCATTTTAACTCTCCAACTAGTAACTAGATCATAGAAAGTGAGCTGTGGGGGAGTATAAACTTTACTTTGTCTGTGACCCTTATTTATTTGTTTTTGCATTGTTTAGTAGTACTTGCAATTTGTGTAATTTCAAAGTCTACTAGTAATCATATTTTGGTGAAAGAAAGTTCTTAGATTTTGGAGAATTATTTAGGGAATATGCTTAGGTTGAGGATAAAATAGAATTATGCTAAAAGTGGTAAATAAAAGTGAAGATCTATCTTTGATATAGTGGACAATACTCTTCAACTGAATGTATAGGGTGAAACTTCAATTTTACGATGAGTTCACCCTTATCTGATCAACAGTTACAATATATTTGTTACTTTGAATATCCATATATAACAGATATTTGGAGAATCAAAGAAGAACAACAAAACGTCCATAAAAGGCCTATATCCAAGAGCTTCCGACAAGGCAAATCAGAGTGAATATTTGTTGGTTTAATACTCATAGGATCATCCATTACTTGTGGAATTTTTGTTAACAACGTGAGTTTCTTCTCTTTGTATTTTACTCTTTAGAATTGTTAAGTATTTGTTGGAGATCTATGATAGCGTTTCATGGTTTATTGATATTTTCTCTTCTACTCTATCTTTCCTCTACTTCTTTTTCTTATTACTGATTGATTTACAATAAGTATCTTCCGAGGAAATGTGAAGATGGTTAACTTAAGAATTTTAACAATCTTGTGAAATTTGTGTATTAGATGTTATTTTATTTAGATATGCAAAATGTCTATACATTGATAAAGGCATGCTATAGTGAAAAGTAAAGTACTTTGTTAGACATACTTTGTCAATAATGTACCTACAAATGTGTATTAGTTTTGTTGCATCTTCAGCAAGTATGCCAATTTTAAAGGTACTCTTTTTATTTGATAGTTTGAAATTTAATTTACTTGATGCTAAACCTAAATCTGACTTTACGTTATCAGTTATGTCATCTACATGCACCCTGATGCAATATATTAGCATTTTAGGATATAAACAATACAATTTTTTTAGCTTTATGTTGTTGTTTTTTTTTAAAATAATTTAGATCTATCCTTCATATCTTCACCACTCTATGACCACCAAATACCTTAAAATTAACTAAATTCTGAAAATATATAAACGAACATGGTAATAACATGTTGTACAATAAGCTATGTGAAGTGTACTACAAACTTGGCTTTATTTTATTGGACATCATTTTTTTTGTTATTTTCCTGTTGACACGCGTATTTGCGCTATCATCTCACCAATGCTCAAAACACTCACCGGCCAACATTAGGTTCATTGCTTCAGAGCTAAGCCTTCAAGATGGATCTTTGAAGTTCACTTTCTTCTTCATTGACTCTTTCAAATTCAAGTTTCTTAATTGTATTTTGTGGTAAGTTTTTCTCGCTTTTTTCTTCCTTAATTTTTTTTTTTTTGGCTTCAATTTTTTTCTTGTGCAATTAATGATTTTTTTAGAGAATATAAAGACATGAAGTTTACAGATGTGACCATTTTTATTTCCCCTGATCCATTTGTGGAAAGGAAAATTGGATGAAAATGACTATAAACAAAATAATATTTAACAACCATCCAAACAAGATGTTGATGAAGATGGAGATACTCTTGCTCAAATTTCGACAAACATTCATCATCTGAATCAAATTTTGGTATTTATTCTTTTAGATTATTGTTCTTTATTGTATTTTCTCTATAAATAATATATGAATGTCAATATTATTTTCTGATTTATTCATGCATCTTCACGAATAAATACTCAAGTTTCCTTAGTGCACCAAGGGTGTTTGATAAAATGCCTACATCGAGATGGATCTTTGATTCAGCACTAAAGATTGGTCAAGCTGTCAACTAATAATTATTTTTCCATTCCTTGCTTCTTAGTGAACTTTTTTTGTACTGTTGAAGGGAGAGAGGTAGAAAAGAGATATGCGATATAGAAATACCTAGACAAATAAATAAAAAAATGTCTTTCTTTCGTTTTCTTAGGTGAAGGAGAAAAGGAAAAAATATATGATTGTTATTTGTGGAATTTGAACCTTTCAATTCCACGTAGAGTCTAAGTTATTCATAAAATGAATTGACCCTCAACTCCTCTAATTCTATATAGAAGCAACATTAGGTGCCTCATTATGAAAAATCATTTTTTTTCCATTTTATCACAACTAAACTGGAAGGACCAGAGTCATTTTCTTGCTTCCTGGAATAAGAATACAAGAGGGTACTTGAATGTTTCTCATAATATCAAATAATTTAGAATAATTGAAGGGTCTTCTCTAGATTTGGTAACAACATTTGATGTTGGACCTAATTAATGTGCGGAATGATAGTTAAGTTGTCTGTATGCGGTCATTATCAGTTGTATTGGTTTATGAATGCTCACAGAATGAAATAATGCATTTATTGCAAATGATGTTCCTTTACATTTGAGTTTTATACATGATCAATGTAAATGTTTTTTTGCACTATCAGGTTAGCAGATTTACATTAACCTTCTTGATAAAATGTGCTACCTACCATCACATGTAAAAATTATTTACGTTACGTTGACAATGTATATTATTTATTAAACTCTTACGTTTTATTGTGCTTTCTATTCTGGCTTTGAAATTTGGGGGCTAAGAAAATGGTTGGGATGTTCATTGTTCAACTAATTTGAGATATTAGACGATGATATTGATGTAATGAAATTGGAAGATGATGTAATTCAAAATATGGTAAAGTCTCTGATTTCTATTCATAAGTTGCAATCCTTGATTGTTTTTCATTGTATTGAGTTATTTTTCATAATGTTGGCAATTTTGACAAATTTACAATGATTTTAACTCCACTATATACATACTTGGTCACCCATGGAAGAAGTTTGAAAAGATAAAATAGCAATCATTTGGAAACCTTTCCTCATGTTGGGAACCAAAATGAGGTACAGGAAGCAATATAAAGTGTACTTCAAACAGAACTTGAGTTGTATGAGTAGGGTTAAAATAGTAAATTCACTTTATTCACTCTCTCACCTATGCTTCTACTCTCTCTTCTCTGCCTGACAACTTTCATGGCAAATTGGCAGCCATTTTAAACCTTCAACGGAGCTAAACTTTACTTCAGAGTCTCACTCCAACTTCTCAAGTTCTTTCAATTGTTTACCTGGTAAGTATTCTTCTGTGCCGAATTCTTTGATGCTGCCATGAAATTAGAAGTGATAACGTAATGCTGAAAATTTAGGGTAAGCTTTCAGTATTGATCTTTTTGTTGTTTGAACTACATTTTCGAAAAAATTCAGCCACTAGTATAGTAAGTTGAGGTGGTATTCAAAGAAAAATTGTTTAAATTACAAAGTCAGAATAACAAGCAGGTTGAATCAGGCGAAAAGGTTTATTTCAGGCTCTCCAATTTCCAAGTCGTTTAAGGTACCATTCTACATTTTCTTAAGAACCTTTAAAACTTTTTGGCAATGGACCGTGATGTTGGTGTTGCATTTATTTTTAGCAGTTCTTGGATAAAAGCTGAAACTTTAATATTGAAAATTCTGTTACTAGATTGAATTCTAGAAGTCTGTCATATGATCTTATGCTTTCTCAAAGTTTTTGTTTCATGTGTTCATATTAGTTAGATACAATTGATAATGTTAAAAATATTTTTCATCTGATCAATCCAAAAAAAAAATGAACATAAGAAATCTACCGAATAAGTAATAATGTTGACGCTAGAATTTTTTTGAGAAATGAGAGTAATAAAATGTCCGGATAATGGATGAATCCTTCAAGACTATAATTTAACGCAGAAACAAACTCTTTTCTTTAATCTTGAGTTTGTTGCTCAAGAGTAGCTACCAACTCCTAAACTTTTTTATATCATATGTGAAATAGGAGTAGTAATTTGAGTATGCAATATAATAATATTGTGTTAAGAGTGCTGTCATATGCTTCTTATAGAGTTATATAGGCTTCATGTTTTCTCTTTTATTTGTAGCATAATATTCTTTCATCAGAATTTTGTGTCATGGTCGTTAATGGGTTCCTTGTGTTTTGCTTATTGCATTTGAAGGTTTGGCAATGAAATAGATGAAAAAATGGAGGTTTTGCTTGGTCCAAGTATGAGCTCTAAAATGTTTGTGATTATCTTTCGCAAACATTTTTAGCTAATTTATTCTCACATTCATTTTTTTGAATATTTTTACTCTTTCCATGTCCCTCAATAGAAGTAAAACAATCATTTATTTTGTATTTCACGAGAGACAATTTTGTATATGAGATGTAGGTGAGACGAAGAGAAACCGACATTTTTAGTATGTGCTCTTTCTACGTCCCCAGATTAAGAAGCATAAGGATAGGTAGAGCATGAGCTCTTGAAGACTAAGTTGTATTATATGATAAATGTAATAAAAGGATTTTCTTAGTGGTTTATACATCATCAAGGTAATATTATGTTATTCAAACTTAAGGTCTAATTTGATTGTGAACTCTGGGTGGCCCAAAATAAGAAATGAACTTTTTGTTTTAGAACTACCCAACTTCCATATTTGGATGTGTAGCAGCCATTAAAAAATTATCGGTTGAGTGCTTATAACTTTAAGGTGGAATAGAACTACAAAAAGTTGGGGTTGATGTTCATAAAAAAAACAATTGTGAAGCTTGCCAATTGTAAATCAAATATGTACAAAGAGTTCAACTGGTCGGTATTGACAGGTGCAGCCTTTGGTATTTTTATACATATGTTTAGAAAATACTTACCTAAATTTTCATTTTGCAAAAATAGGAGGATTGACCGTAATCTCAATTTCAATTGAATTTTAGTTAGCATTATTTTATTTTTGCACGTATTATAACAATATTATACCAATATTGTACAGAGAATCCTTAATTATAATTTACTCATTTTAATAATATGTTGGGCACGTTGGCCCGTGTGATGCACGGGCGGCATCCTTCTAGTATATATATATTACTTAGTCAATTATTGTCTGCTGTTGATTAATTGGTAGTAATAGTACTAGCCACTACACTATATATTAGACTCGGCTCACCACCTAATTTAATTATAATTTATATGGGGTACTAGACAAACAGGAGGAAAGGAACACTGGAATATAGCTATTGGAAATTGAATTGTTTTTATAGCCTCTGTTAGCGGATTTGGCTCATCTCTATTACATCTTTTCTCTATTTTCCTCAAGTGCATATTTAGATGAGTGATATTTGTCATATTTAAAATTAAAAGGTTTAGATTAAATTAATCATAATTAAAAAAAAATAGATTAGGAAAAAATATCACCAACTTTAGTTAAAAAAAAAATCTTCTTTCACTATTTTTGGTTCCTCATTAATATCATTATTTTCATGATATATGTTGTACATCTCTATAAATTATTCCCTAATCTAAAGTTAAAAATATTCTTCGTGTTTTTTCATATCCGACTAAAAAAAAACCCAGCATAATAATTAAGAGAAAAAAAGAGACCAACATTAGTTTTAAACAGAAAAATTCTAAAACATTTTACACTGCTATTATATTGCAGCATCTTCTTTCCTCTCCATTTTGTTTTTCATTTCTGGCATAATTTTATTTAATATAGTCTAAGTTGTGCATGAGTTTAATAATATTGATTTTATTTTTATAATTAATTTAAGTTCTAAGTACAATTTATATTTAATTATAAAATGTAATAATACATTATCAATTACACTAAAATAATAAGAGAAGTAATTAGTTATGGTTCAATTTTTTGTTTGATCTTAATGCTCTAATTTATTTCAAATATTTTGCATTTTATTTAATTTATGAAGTTGGAGTTGTATTTAGTTATACTGTACATATTTGAATGTACTATTATTTTAAAAATGAGTTAGAAAATAAGTATATGTTATTTTTCAAATTTGAAACACAAATTCAAATTAAATTTGAATTTTTCACGGCCAAACATTGATTTTTTTTCTTCATGTCAACAAAAAGAACACAAAGTTGCTACAACAAATTAATTTTCTTTATCGTTAGAATTTGTGGGTAATACAATCTTATTGTTGAAGAATAATAGAAAGCTATCAAATATTTCCTTCATTCACTATATAAAAATATTTTCTTGCTTTTACTTCTCAGTTTTAGCATTTTAAGAGATTTTTTCTTCATGTATTACCCTTTATATTGGGTAATTTTAATTGATTTGGGGTTTTCCATCCAATTGAGGGACACAAATGATGAAATTAGTAACGGTAGGGATAAAAATAACTTCATTTTAACGATAAGAATATAACCGATAAAACAAAATTGAGAGATATTTTTAACCATTTTCCCTATATAAAAAGATATACAATAGGTAGCAACCACCCAACCAAGTTGTAAGACTAATGGAATGTTGGCTGGATTTTCAAGCTATAAAATCTTTACAAATTCAATAAATATTAAATTCTCTATAAGTCTATATGCTTGACTACGCATTCCTATAACCAAATTAGTAAAAGCATGAGATAAAATATCAAATATATATCTAAATTATTTTGGGAGATTGAGTTTAATACCTAAATGATCACTTATTAGTTTGAGAAATACATATCACTGGTATGTGTAATACACTCTCTTTTATTTAAAATTTGTTACATGACATTTCGCATGAATAAAATATTTCACCTTAATCAAAATTAAATTAAATATTAATATTAGTTAAAATTTGAAGATTAAAGTATTACTATCCAAGAAAAATCCTGACAATCCCCTATCCTTTTATTTTTTCTAAATTGTTTCTTTTATAAAATATTTTAAAAAGTTCATACTTCACCCTCCCCCAATTAAACCACCCACACTTTTCCCAAAAAAAAATTGATATTATTTTTAGTTTTTTAAAACAAAAAATAAAATTCTACCTCACCCATCTGATCCTTCACTCCTAATTTATTTTTATTTATTTTCATATTTTTCTTATTTTATATTAGATATGTATATATATTTTTCAAAAAAAAATTTGATACTATTTGATACGCGTACCAAATATAAGAGAGAATCTTAAATCCACCATTGTAGGCGAGAGCGGACTTCATTTTTTATTTATTACCATGTCACTATAATGGTAGAGCTAGGCTAGTACGTACGCTCCTAATGTATGTATTGAATATTTGTCTTATTCACCTTGATGAAAAGTTCACCCTTATACAAATATACCTTTTAAGAGTTGCATTCAAAATGAATCCATATTAACAGGGAGAGAGAGAACTAATGCCAACATAAGTTAAAATCGATCATTATACAGGGACATATTTACGGTATGAGGTGTGGATTTTTGAAAACTTAATAATTTTTTTTGGACGTTATAGTTATATTGAAAACTCATTAAATATATAATTAATATGTAGTCGAAAATTCAATATAAAAGTGTGTTGTTGGTTAGAAGCAAAGGTGAAACCTAATTAAGCTTTGGTGTCCTCTTGACAAGGGTTTGAATCCCTTGGACACCATAAATTAACCTACTTTTTGCTCTATCTCTTTGTCTCTCTCACTCTTTTTCTAACAAAAAACTCATACAAGCCTTTATTTTCTCTCTTTTTCATTTTAATCTAAGATTATTGAGAATTATAAATTTCAAATTCTAAATACGTTTCTGTCATTATCAATGATCCTTATAAGCTCTTATTCTGAAAGTGGGAGTTCCATCCATGCCATTCTTTAATCATTGTATAATTTCCCTAGGAAGAGTTTAATTTTGTGTGAAAAATAAATTATAATTCTTGATTTTCCCCAAATTTGTCAAGTAATTTGTCAAGCTGTTGACAGCCCTATAGCAATGTTGAGATTATATGGGTTCCTACGGACTCATACATTCATATAGATTATATATGTATTTGACCATATTGGTACCGTTCAGAGGCATTGCGGATGGGCAAATCCGTAATTTGACCTTTTGGATTCTAAGACAAGTTTGAGACTTTCTTTGACTATTTAAAGTGTTAGTATATTATTTAACTGAATTAAGGGGATAATAGGTACTGAGGGGTTCCGTAAAAATAAGATAACGATCATTTATGTAGATACCAATGTTAGTTTATGGATAAATTGATGATTTCTTACTTGTTGGGATGTCTTGTAACTTAAAAACATGATTATTAAGACCAAAATTGAATATTTAGAGTGGAAGTTAAGTGATACTATGCATGAGGTCGAAGTGAAAGTAAGGCTCGATGCTTAGGTAATTCCCAAAAGAAGATATTTCAAGTATTTGAGTCTTTAGTTCAAGGTAATGTAAATTTCAGTGATATAACACATATCAAATTGGTGCAAATAGGTGAAATAGAGGCTCGTCTTCGAAGTCTTGTGTATAAGAAGGTACCACTAAGACGTTAAAGGTAAGTTCTACAGAGTGGTGATTAGATAGGTTATGTTGTATGAAACAAATTGTTGGGTACAATCAATAACTGACTTGTCCTGAAGATGAAATTTAAGAAGATTTGGATGTGTGGTTAATCTAGGAGAGATAAATTTAGGAATAAAGATATCCACGACAAGGTAGAAGTGACCTTCAGGGTGGATAAGATGAGGGAAGAGAGGCTGAGATGGTTTGAACATCAATAAAAAAGAAGTGTAGATGTCTCAATGAGGAGGTGTGATAGTTGCAGACATCACAAGAGGTAGAGGTAGTCCAAAGAAGTACATGGCACATTTGAGCTTATCGAGGACATTATGATCTTAGACAGGAGAGTTTGTAGGTTGTGTATGTAACATCTCGCAATTTGAAATAAATAGGAAGAAGCCAATAATTGGAAATAGTCATTTTTGGAAAGAATAAAAATCTGGAAATTTTGTTAAGTTGGGAAAAAGTGAGTGTTTGGTCAACTTCAAACGGCCATAACTTCTAGTTCAGGATGAATTATGAGCACTTCCAGATATGGTAAGAAATCTCTTGGGATGATCTTTCCAACGTCGCCAAGTTTGCGCGATTCCGAGTTTGTATGAGTGAGATACGCTCATTGGAAGTTGAGCTGTTCAAATAAGGAAATGTCCAATCCATATTTTTGAAGGGTATTTCAGTCTTTTCCTTATCTAATTAATTAAATTCGTTTTAGTGAATTAATTAAGGGTCTAAACTGAACTTGGTCAATTTTACGCTTTTGGAAAAGAGTTAGAGTTTTAGAGAAGAGGAAAGAAGAGGAGAAAAGAGAAGGAGAAGCAACGAAATCGTTAAGTTCGTCGAGTTTAGTTTGTGGATTTCGTCGGGGGTGATCCCTACAAGGTATGTGAGATCACATAGTGTTGGGTTAGTTCACCCACGCACCAATCATGGTTCAATTCAGTGAAATATGTTTGATTTGAAAGTAAATTCCCCGAGTTCTTGATAAATTCCGTTTGAATTCTTGTGGGTTGTGTTGATTGGAGTTTCTTGAGATTGATTCACGTTGTTAGTTGTGTTTTTGAGTAGAATCTGATGTACTTTGATCATATAATTAATTTTAAGTATTTGGGGAAAGAACCTATGGAGTTTAGAGCTGAAAAACGAAGAAAAAATTTCGTCGGATGAAATTTGGCAGTGATGGCGTGTCGCGGAGCCATTCCCCAGATCTGGGAAATTTTGTTTTACGTCGCAAAGCCATCACGGAGTGTTCTGCCTCAAAATCCATTTTCGAAACTAAATTTTAAATGTTTCTCCGCATCGCGGACCGACCCTCAAATATCGATTTTGAACATTTTCTCATGTTTAGCTATCTAAAATCATTCCTAAACATCATATGAGATCCTTCCAATCACAAATCAAAATCCTTGAATCCATAATTCAATTCAAGGACCAGTTAAGAGTCAAGTCAAGAGAAGTTCATAAAGTTTTCCAAAAGTCTTTTACAAACGTTTTAACTATGTTTTAAGACTTAAGTTGTGAGTTCAGTATAGAGTAAAGTTGAAGTTAATTTCTTCAAATATGGGGACTATGTATTCCCAAAAGATTTTAAAATGTTTTCACATTTAAATAAGAACGGAAACTGAGATTTTCAAAAAAGCCTTTGAGCTAGTTTTTCAGTAAAGAGCCTTTGAGCTAGTTTTCAGTAAAGAGCCTTTGGGCTAGTTTTCAGTTAAAGAGTAAATGCTTTCACAATAAAGCAAGAGGAGAAACTTTGATTTTCAAGATATCCTTTGAGTTAAGTTTTTGAGCAATTATCTCAAATCACATAAAGAAGTAGGTTTTTAAACATAAAGAGCTAGTATCATATTTTGGGAGTAGTATTGAGCACCGATATGGGGACGAGCTTGAGTTCATATAACTCACGTCTCCATAAACCATGTAGTCATCATGGGTAGAAAAGGGTCATACTTTTTAGATGAACCCTTTAATGCTTTTTAGCATAGACTAGTGGATCCATTTAGTGAATTAGGTCCTATACCCTTGGCAAGGTATAAGATGGTCCTTGGCAGCGTGAGGTAAAGTGTTGTATCATCACTATAGCTCTTAAGTGATGGTTATCGGTTAGAGAAACTCCCACAACAGTATTTTGTATTTTTATATACATCAGATTATTTGTATTTTTACATACATCTCAGAGTTAGATGTATCTCTGCATACACACAGAGTTGACATCATGTTTTTAAACAACTTTTCTTTATATTGCACTTGTTTGAAACTGCTTTATATTGAAATGAGTTCAGTTATTTTGAGTTGAGTAGAGCCAGGTAAGTTCTTCAGTTCCTTTCAAATTTTCAAGCCTATGTTATGTTTAGCATTCCAATTCGCATACTCATACATTCAATGAACTGATATTAGTTGACCTGCATCATCTTCTGATGCCGACGCAGCTAACCAGGATCAGCATCCAGTGCATCGTTGATCCAGTTGAGTTTCAGAATTGTTGGTGAGCCTCCTTGCTCCCGGAGGATTTCCTTTTTTCATTAATATATCATTTTAGTTCATTAGGATGTCGTGGGCATGTCCCGACATCCATCTCAGTTGTTTTAGAAGCTTCATAGTTAGGCAGTCAGATGTTAGTTCATTCGTCATCATTTTGTTATTGGCTTATGTTCAGATTTGAGTTGCCATTTTGGCTAAGTTAAATGTTTATTTTTAAAACATTATGAGTTCAGTTTGAGGCAGTTGAGGTATTTATCATGTGAATCCTTTTCTTAATGCTTAAAGTCTTCCGCTGAGTAAGTAATCCAGGCCAAGGATTTGCTTGGGGCCAGCAATGGTTCTCGAGTGCCAGTCTCGTCCAGGGTGTAGGCTCGGGGAGTGACAAACTTGGTATCAGAGCACATAGTTCAAGAGTCCTAGGAAGTCTATGAAGTCGTGTCTGTAGAGTCCTATTTATCGGTGTGAAGCGCGCCCAAATCTATAATTATGAGGCATCAATATTTAGGAATTCCTTCACTTCTTTCATACTCATTTTGTGCCTAATGCACCAGAAGTGCAACCCCAATGAGAGGTTACCAATGTTGAATGTTGTGAAGCTATTCGGATGTTAAGTCAAGTTGTGACCCATCGAGATGGACAGAGAGATAATCGACAGGAAGTGGTTGATACTTCAAGGATCCGTGATTTTTTAAGGATGAACCCACCAAGCTTCACAGGTTCAAGTGTCATATAGGATATAGAGAACTTTGTTGAAGAGCTTCAGAAATTTTTCGAGATTATGCATGTTATAGATGCTCAGAGGGTGGAACTAGCTGCATACCAAATTAAGGGTGTCGCTTGAGTCTGGTTCGACCAATGGAAAAAGAATAAGGCTGAGGATGCGCCAATAGTGAGTTGGGTTGTGTTTGAGATTGCTCTCATGGGATGTTTCTTTCCTCGTGAGTTGCGAGAGCCAAAGATAAAAGAGTTTCTCACCCTTAATCTGGAGTCTATGAGTATTCATGAGTACAGTCTGAAGTTCGCACAACTTTCTTGCTATGCCCAGAGATGATTGCTGACATGAGGAGCCAGATTAGTTTATTTGTTGTTGGGTTGTCTCGTCAGTCAAGCAAGGAAGGCAAGGCAGCGATGTTGATAGGGGATATGGACATAGCAAGGCTAATGATCCATGTACAACAAGTTGAGAAGGACTAGCTAAATTCTGGAGAAGAATTTTAGAATAAGAGGGCTAAGACATCAAGGAATGAGTCCGGGCGGCAAAAGAGTAATGCGAACCGGTCTTCTTTCCAACAGAAGCAGAAAGGACATTCTCTCTCATCTGCTAGTGCACCTGCACCAAGGAACAAATATGAGTAAAATAGTCAGAATTCTGAGAACTTCAGAGCTAGACATGCGCATTCGCAAGGTAGTAAGACACAAGGGGGTATAAGACTCCTACATGTGCTAAGTGTGGTAGGAACCACTCAGAGGTATGTCATGTTGGCCCCCACTAGTTGCTTCAAGTGTGGCCAGAACGGTCATTTTATGAGAGGGTGTCCTAAGAGCAGAAAAAGTAATAGTAATGGGGGCAATACATCCCAGTCTTCTTCAGTTGCTCCACCAGACAGAGATGCACCTAGAGGGGTTACTTCCGGTACTGGCGGAGGAACAAACCGCTTAGATGCTATCAACAGTCTCCAAGAGCAAGATAATTTGCCAGATGTGGTCACTGGTATGATCTAAGTCTTTGACTTTACTGTTTATATTTTGCTAGACCCAGGGGGAAGTTTATCTTTTGTAACTCCATATGTTGCAATAAATTTTGATGTTATTCCTGAGCAACTTAGTGAACCATTCAGTGTTTCCACACTTGTTGGTGAGTCTATTCTAGCAGAGATAGTCTATCGTGATTGTCCCATTCTCGTCAATCACAAGAGTACCATGGATGATTTAATTGAGTTAGAAATGGTAGATTTTGATGTCATTCTTGGTATGGACTGGCTTCATGCCTGTTATGCCTCAGTAGATTGTAGAACTCGAGTTGTCAAGTTTCAGTTTCCAAATGAGCCAGTCTTAGAGTGGAAAAATAGTTCAGCAGTGCCTAAAGGTTGTTTTATTTCATCCCTTAAGGCAAGGAAGTTAGTTTCTAAGGGGTGTGTCTATCACTTAGTTCGAGTTAATGACTCAAGTGTTGAGGTACCTCTTATTCAGTCAGTTCCAATAGTAAAAGAGTTCCCAGAAGTTTTTTCTGATGATCTTCCCGGAGTCCCTCTTGAGAGAGAGATAGACTTCGGCATAGATCTTCCTCCAGATACTCGTCCTATATCTATCCCGCCATATAGAATGACACCAGAAGAGTTGAAAGAGCAGTTAAAGGATCTCTTAGATAAGGGCTTATTTCGACCAAGTGTCTCACCTTGGGGAGCTCCGGTCTTGTTTGTAAGAAATAAAGATGGTTCCCTTAGGATGTGTATAGATTACCGTTAGTTGAACAAGGTTACCATTAAGAACAAGTATACTCTTTCGATAATTGATGATCTTTTTGATCAACTTCAGGGTGCTTCTTGTTTTTCAAAAATAGACCTCAGATCTGGCTACCATCAGTTGAAAGTACGGGAATATGACATTCCCAAGACAACATTCAGGACCCGTTATGGTCATTATGAGTTTCTGGTCATGTCGTTCGGTTTAACTAATGCACCTATAACGTTTATGGACCTTATAAATAGAGTTTTCAAAAACCTTTTTTAGATATGTTTGTTATCGTCTTCATTGATGACATACCAATCTATTCAAGGAATGAAGAAGATCATGCTAGCCATCTCAGAATAGTTCTTCAGACTTTAAAAGATAGACAGTTGTACGCCAAGTTTTCTAAGTGTGAGTTTTGGCTTAAGCCTGTGGCATTTTTATGCCGCATTGTGTCTGGAGAGGGAATTAAAGTTGATACTCATAAGATAGAGGCATTGTAGGATTGGCCTAGACCCACATCTCCAACTAATATTAGGAGTTTTTTGGGTTTGGCTAGGTATTATAGAAGATTTGTATAGGGGTTCTTGTCTATTTCGTCCCCTTTGACCAGGTTGACTCAGAAGACAGCTAAGTTTCAATGGTCTGAAGTTTGTGAAAAAAACTTTCTGGAATTGAAGAAGAGGTTGACTACTACCCCAATTTTAACCTAACCAGAAGGTACTCAAGGTTTTGTGGTGTATTGTGATACATCTAGAGTTGGTTTGGGTTGTGTGTTAATGCAGAATGACAAAGTTATATCTTATGCCTCCAGACAGTTGAAAGTTCATGAGAAGAATTACCCAACCCATGACTTAGAGTTGGCTGCTGTAGGATTTGCTTTGAAAATATGGCGCCATTATCTTTATGGTGTTCATGTGGATGTGTTCACCGATCACAAGAGTCTTCAGGATGTGTTTAGTCAGAAAGATCTTAATCTCAGAAAGATGAGGTGGTTAGAATTACTCAAGGATTATGGCATGAGTATTCTTTATAACCCAGGTAAGGCTAATGTTGTTGCTTATGCCTTGAGTAGATTGCATATGGGTAGTACCGTCCATTTTGAGGAAGATAAAAAGGAGTTAGCGAAAGAGGTGCATAAACTTGCACGCTTAGGAGTCCGTCTGATGGATTCTACAGAAAGAGGAGTGGTGGTGATGAATGGGGACTGGATCATCATTAGTGTCAGAAGTAAAAGAGAAGCAAGACCAAGATCTTGTTTTGCTTGAATTAAGGCAAGTGTTCATAAGCAAAAAAAGTGATGGCTTTTGAACAAGGGGGAGATGGTGTTTTGAGGTATCAAGGTAGATTGTGTGATTGATTTCAAGGGTAATTGGGACGATCACCTACCTCTCATTGAGTTGCTTACAACAATAGTTACCATTCTAACATCCAGATAGCTCCTTACGAAGTTCTTTATGGAAGAAAATGCATATCTCCTATTGGATGGTTTGAAGTTGATGAAGTTGGGTTAATAGGACCAGACTTAGTTCGTCAAGCTATGAAGAAAGTGAAAGTTATTCAAGAGAGATTGAGAACAACCCAGAGTCGTCAGAAATCCTACACTGATGTTAGGAGAAGGGAGTTAGAGTTCGAAGTAGATGATTGGGTGTACTTAAAGGTTTCACCCATGAAGGACGTTATGAGATTTGGGTAAGAAGGGGAAGCTTAGTCCCCGTTATATTGGCCCTTTCAGAATATCAAAATGGGTAGGTAATGTAGCTTATGAGTTGGAGCTACCGTAAGAGTTAGCAACGGTTCATCCAGTATTTTACGTCTCCATGTTGAAGAAGTGCATGGGCGATCCTTCATTGATTATACCAATCGAAGATATTGGGATCAAAGATAGCTTATCTTATGAAGAGATTCTTGTTCAGATTCTAGATTGCCAAGTTCGCAAGTTGAAAACAAAAGAGGTAGCATCGGTCAAAGTTCTTTCGAGGAACCAGTTTGTTAGGGAAGCTACTTGAGAAACTGAGGAATATATGAAGAAGAGATATCCACATCTCTTCGAATCTGGGAGAAATTCCAGATAAAGGTACTAATCCTTTCTTAAGTATTTATTTATAAGTTGGCATGTTGTTTTGCATTTGCTTGTGGGTGTTGGAACTGAATGTTGCATGTTACACCTTTAGCCTAGTAAGAGTAATCTCATTCGAGGACGAATGTTCCCAAGGGGGAGATATTGTAACATCTCGCAATTGAAATAAATAGGAAGAAGCCAATAATTGAAAATAGTCATTTTTGGAAAGAATGAAAATCTGGAAATTTTGTTAAGTTAGGAAAAAGTGAATTTTTGGTCAACTTCAAATGGCCATAACTTCTAGCTCAGGATGAGTTAGGAGAACTTCCAAATATGGTAGGAAATATCTTGGAATGAGCTTTCCAACGCCACCAAGTTTTTTGCGATTCCGAGTTCGTATGAGTGAGATACGCCCATTGAAAGTTGGGTTGTTCAAATAAGGAAATGTCCAATTCGGATTTTTGAAGGGTATTTCAGTCTTTTCCTTATCCAATTAATTAAATTCATTTTAGTGAATTAATTAAGGTTCTAAACTGAATTTGGCCGGTTTTACGCTTTTGGAAAAGAGTGAGGGTTTTAGAGAAGAGGAAACTAGAGGAGAAAAGAGAAGAGAAGCAAGGAAATCGTCAAGTTCGTCGAGTTTAGCTTGTGGATTTCGTCGGGGGTGATCCCTACAAGGTATTTGAGCTCACATAGCGTTGGGTTAGTTCACCCACGCGTCAATCATGGTTCAATTCAGCAAAATATGTTTGATTTTAAAGTAAATTCCCCGAGTTCTTGATAAATTTCGTTTGAATTCTTGTGGGTTGTGTTGATTGGAGTTTCTTGAGATTGATTCACGTTGTTAGTTGTGTTTTTGAGTAGAATCGGATGTACTTTGATCATATCATCGATTTTACGTGTTTGGGGAAAGAACCCATGGAGTCTAGAGGGATTAGAGCTGAAAAACGAATAAGAAATTTCGTCGGAATAATTTGGCAGTGGTGGCGCGTCGCGGAGCCATTCCCCAGATTTGGGAAATTTCATTTCGCGTTGCGGAGCCATCACGGAGTGTTCTACCTCAAAAGTCATTTTCAAAACTAAATATTAAATGTTTCTCCGCATCGCGGACCTACCCTCAGATATCGATTGTGATCATTTTCTAATGTTTAGTTATATAAAATCATTCCTAAACTTCATGAGATCCTTCCAATCACAAATCAAAATCCTTGAATCCATAATTCAATTCAAGGACCAATTAAGAGTCAAGTCAAGAGAAGTTCATAAAGTTTTCCAAAAATCTTTTACAAACGTTTTAACTCTGTTTTAAGACTTAAGTTGTGAGTTCAATAAAGAATAAAGTTGAAGTTCATTTCTTCAAAAGTATATGGGGACTATTTATTTCCAAAAGAGTTTAAAATGTTTTCACATTAAAATAAGAACGGAAACTGAGATTTTCAAAAGAGCCTTGAGCTAGTTTTTCAGTAAAGAACATTTGAGCTACTTTATCAGTAAAGAGCCTTTGGGCTAGTTTTCAGCTAAAGAGTAAATGCTTTCACAATAAAGCAAGAGGGGAAACTTTGATTTCCAAGATAGCCTTTGAGCTAAGTTTTTGAGCAATTATCTCAAATCACAGAAAGAAATATATTTTTAAACATAAAGAGCTAGTATCATATTTTAGGAGTAGTATTGAGCACTGATATGGGGACGAGCTTGAGTTCAGATAACTCGCGTCTCCATAAACCATGTAGCCATCATGGGTAGAAAAGGGTCATATTTTTTAGATGAACCCTTTAATGCTTTTTAGCATAGACCAGTGGATCCACTTAGTGAGTTAAGTCCTATACCCTTGGAAAGGTATAGGATGGTCCTTGGCAGCGTGAGGTAAAGTGTTGTATCATCACTATAGCTCTTAAGTGATGGTTATCGGTTAGAAAAACTCCCACAACAGTATTTTGTATTTTTTTATACATCAGATTATTTGTATTTTTACATACATCTCAGAGTTATATGTATATTTGCATACACACAGAGTTGACATCATATTTTTAAACAGCTTTTCTTTATATTGCACTTGTTTTAAACTGCTTTATATTGAATTGAGTTCAGCTATGTTGAGTTGAGTTGAGCCAGGTAAGTTCTTCAGTTCCTTTCAAATTCTTTTCAAGCTTATGATATGTTTAGTATTCCAACTCGCATACTCGTACATTCAATGTACTGATGTCAGTTGGCCTGCATCGTCTTATGATGCAGATGCAGGTAACCAGGATCAGCATCCAGCGCATCGTTGATTCAGTTGAGCTTCAGAGTTGTTGGTGAGCCTTCTTGCTTCTGGAGGATCCCCTTTTTTCATTAATTTATCATTTTAGTTCATTAGGATGTCATGGGCCTGTCCTGACATCCATCTCAGTTGTTTTAAAGGCTTCATAGATAGCCAGTCAGATGTTAGTTCATTCGTCATCATTTTGTTATTGACTTATGTTCAGATTTGAGTTGCCATTTTGGCTAAGTTAAATGTTTATTTTAAAACATTATGAGTTCAGTTTGAGACAGTTGAGTTATTTATCGTGTGAATCCTTTTATTAATGCTTAAAGTCTTCCTCTAAGTAAGTAAGTCAGGTCAAAGGTTCGCTTGGGGCCATCAATGGTTCTCGAATGCCAGTCTCACCCAGGGTGTAGGCTCGAGGTGTGACAATGTATTAGGGTAGAAGGTTTGTTGATAGTTTAGTGTTCTCTTGATTTCATGTTAGATAGGCTCGGTGGTTGGATTAACACCTCCCTTCTTAACAGTGGTATTACCACTATTCTCATTTTTCTTTTTCTTTGAGTATCATTTGTGTTTTTGTGCTTCGAAATCACATTCAATTTCGTTATATCTTCTTATTTAGTAGAAGACTCATCATTTATTATATTCTACTCCACCTTAATTTGTACCATCAGAGTTTTAAGAATAAACATTAAATTTTAAATTGAAATAAAAAATCATTGAAAAATGACAGAAAAAATAATAATAATACATGAAAATTAAAATAAGGTGCAAGAAAAGCCTTTTCACGATAATTTTTTGAAATATATTGATAACAATTAAAATGGAGATGTTATTTTATCTTTAAACTTAAGTTTGATTGAATTGAATAAGTAGAATGAGAAAAATTATTAAACTAATAATTTTTTAATGTTATTAAATGCATTTTCTTTTTAATTGAGTAGTAGATTAAAAGTTCCGAATTAGGATATTAAAATAATATGTTACACTCTCCTTAATTATTATGGTATTGCAAACATTTATTTCCTTAAATGGTGATTCATTTTCCATTAACAGTTATATCCAATTAATTTCTAATGTATTGAATGTGGTTATGGGATATTGAAATAATATATTTATCTTTCCTTAATCATAATAAAATTATAATTTAACATTATTTTCTGAAATGATAATTTTGTTTTAATTTCTAGAACATATTGTTTACTATATTGAATGTAATTATAATAAAACATATTGTATTTAGTATGACAAAAGAACTCAAAAATTTCAGAAATTAGATAAATAGTAATCTTAGTTTCTAAGAAATGTGACATCATCATTTACATATCCAACTTTATATATATAAAAGAGTTAAAAAAGAAAAAATAATTATGAAAATTATATAAATAACATTTATGAAGAGATGAAGATTAAGGGAAAACGTGAAATAAATTAGTAGTATTGATGATGATAAAAGTTAAATAAATCATTTTTTCTATTATTTAAATTTTTAACATAAAATTTCCAATCTTTTAAAATTAAAAATAAATGTTAAAAATAAAAATAAAAATCGAGGCAATAATTATTTTAAAGAAAAATATAACTAAAATTGTCAGAAAAAATTGATAAGAATAAATAAGTTTCTATTACTAAGAATGATGTCACAATATTTTCTATTTTAACTATATTGTTACATATGGATAGAAACTTTTACAAGAAGAAATGATCCAAAAATTTAAAAATAATGATTCCTTAAATGGTGATTCCTTTTCCATTTACAGCTTTTCAATTAATTTTTAATGTATTAAATATGGTTATGGATATTGGAATAATATTTTTATCTTGCCTTAATCATAATAAATTATAATTTAACCTTTGTTTTTGTGAAATGATAATTTTCTTTTCATTCGTACAACATATTGATTAATATATTGAATGTAATTATAATAAAACATGTTGTATTTAGTATGACAAAATAATTCAATTTTTTTAGAAATTAAATAAATAGTAATTCTAACTTCTAAGAAATGTCACAAATATATATATATATATATAAGAAAATGATATAAATTACATTAATGATGAAATGAAGATTAAGGAAAGAAGTAAAAGAAATTAATAATAATATTGATGATGATAGGAGTTAAATAAATCAATTTTTATATTTTATAAATTTTCAATATAAATTTTTCAGTCTTTTAAAATTAGAAAATGCTAAAAAAAATAAAACTAAAACTAAAAATCGAGGCAACAATTATTTTAAGGAA
>JAJOOO010010626.1:0-36701 GCA_029582685.1 Solanum piurae
TGTGTTACACGTGTATATCGAGTCATGTCATATCATTAAAACAAACATTCGATTAAACAATTACACATAAAATTATGATTAAATTGTAATTAGGTAGGAATTAATTACCTCGATACCATCCATAATAGGCATAGTTGAGCTCATTAAGATTAAATCAAAACGCATTTGTGTTTAATCATGAATATTGAATGCCATAAATCCATTTCTTACTCCTAATGTCTCCACTCCAATCTTTTGAAGACATAATATATATGAATTTTGAGATATATCATCATTAGCCACAATAAGTACACTTAGTTTTTTCACCTCATTCAACCTTATCTTACCCTTTGAAGTTGAAATACTTGAAGACATTTTTCTGCCAAAAAAATCAATTAATTTAATTATACTTTATAATTTACAATAAAAAAAACATAATTATTTAACATAGTTTTAATAATATTATATGTAATATTGAATGAGAGAGTTGAGTAAGTATACTTAAAGAATATTTGAAAGCACATTATACTATAAAAATGTTTTGATGCTCATTTAAATAGGAGTCTCATGCTAAGTTTTCATAAATAAAATTTTCTATTGGAAATTAATAATAAGTAGCAAATTGAATTAGATGAAATATGCTCAAATTTGTTGTGGAGAGTTTGAAAGAGCAATTGGATCAATTTGATGTTATTGCATTTAAGAGTTTTTTCTTTGTTTCTAAAGAGGAATTTGAAAGAAAGTATTTAAATATCTTGAATATATTTGAATTTTGACATTTTTAATTATTATAGACCTTATTTTATTATAAATTAGTTTTTTGACACGTGTTTTGTATGTGTATATCGAATGATGTCGAAAATTTTCAAGACCTTTTTTTTCTAATTTTGGTTTTAAGTAAAAATTCCATATTAAAACTACAATCAACCAGTAAAAATAAGTATAAATCTTGTACTAAATATCAAATTGGAGCTCGTAAAATGGAACCAGTTTTAGTCAAGAACATTTTAGTTCTCCAGGTAAGTCGGATCTCAAAACTGAGACTAAACACCGGTTAAGAATATAAAAAGTTTAATCCTTCAAAATTAACTTTCTGACACTAATCCAAGTTGGTCAAACCTCAAGATAAATATGAGTCTCATGAAAAGTTTTCATTAATAAAATTTCTCAAAATTTGCTATTGGAAAATTAATAATAGAAAATCAAATTAAATGGAATATGCTCAAATATGTTGTTGGAAAGTTGAAAAGACAAACTAGATAAATTTGATGTTATTGTATTTAAGAGTTCTTTTTCCTCTTTCTTAAGAGACATTTTTGAAGCAAAATATTTAAATTTCTTGAATATATTAAGTTTTGACATTTCTAATAATTGTAAGACCTTATTTTACGATAAATTAGTTTTTGACACGCATGTTACACGTGTATATCAAGCCAAGTTAGAAATATATTCAAGCCTTTTTAAAATTTTGATTTTGTAACATCTCGCAACTAGAAAGAACTAGAAAGAAGTTTAAAATCTGGAAATAGTTACTTTGGAAAGGAGGGGGAAATCTGGAATTTATTATTAACTTAAAGTGAATTTTTGGTCAACTTCAAACGATCATAACTCCTAGATCAGGGTGAGTTAGGTGAACTTCCAGATATGGTTGGAAAGCTCTTGGAATGATCTTTCCAACGCCGCCGAGTTTGCGTGATTCCGAGTTCGTATGAGTAAGTTAGGTCCTTTGGAATTTGGGCTGTTGTATTAAGGAGATGTCCATTCCGGATTTTTGAAGGGTAGTTTGGTCTTTTCCTTACCCAATTAATTAAATCTGTTTTTAATAAAATAATTGGGGTCAAAACTGAGTTAGTTCAGTTTACACTTTTGGGAAATAGAGTTAGGGCTTTTGGAGAAAGAACGCAAGAGAAAGGAGACGAGGAAAATCAAGATTCGCCAAGAACGATCGATTTTGGTTGCGGATTCGCCTAGGAATTGACCCTACAAGGTATGTGAGTCTCTCATAGAGTTGGATTCATCCACCCATGCGCCAAACATGTTTAGTTCAGCAAAATTCATCCTAAAAGAGTTTGAAAGTTGATGTTCTTGAATTTGAATGTTGTTCTTGAATTGAGATGAATTGAGAAGTTTCTGAGTTCGTTACGTCGCATTATAGAGTCGTTTCGAGTTAGGTTCTTAGGTATATTTGTTGGGTATCTGTATCTAAAGGTAATTTGAGAAAAATAACAGAGGTTGGGTGAATTGGGATTGGAAAACAAAGAAGAAATTTCGTCGGACGAAATTAGAGGGTGGCCGCGCGTCGCACGCCTAGTGCCCAGATTTGAACATTTCAGCTTCGCATCGCAGAGCTGACACGAGGTGTTCTTTCTAAAAAGACGTTTTCAAAACCAAAATTTAATTATGCTTCCGCGTCGGGGACCCAACTTCAAGTCTTGATTTTCGATATTTTCTCATGTTTAACTATCTAAAATCATTCCTAAACAACATGAGATCTTTCCAATCACAAATCAAAATCCTTGAATCCATAATTCAATTCAAGGATCAGTTAAGAGTCAAGTCAAGAGCAGTTAAGGTCAAAGTCAAGAGTCAAGTTAAGATAAGTTCTTAAAGTTTTCAAAAGTCTTTCACAAATGTTTTAACGTTGTTTTAAGACTTAAGTTTTGAGTTCAGTAAAGAAGTAAAGTTTGAAGATCTTCTCTTCAAAGAAGTATATGGGGACTATGTATTCCCAAAGAGATTTAAAAATGTTTTCACATTTTAATAAGAATGGAAACTGAGATTTCCAAAGAGCCTTCGGGCTAGTTTTCAGAAAAGAGTAATAACTTTCTAAATGAAGCAAGAAGGGAAACTGAGATTTCCAAGATAGCCTTTGAGCTAAGTTTTTGAGCACTAATCTCAAATCACAGAAAGAAGTATATTTTTAAAACATAAAGAGCTAGTATATTTTGGGAGTAGTATTGAGCACCGATAGGGGGGAGAGTTCAGATCACTCACAGCCCCCATAAACCATGTAGCCACCATGGGTAGAAAAGGGTCATACTTTTTAGATGAGCCCTTTTCACAATAGACTAGTGGATCCACTTAGTAGTTTAGGTCATATACCTTTGGCCGGGTATAGGATGCGCTGGCAGTGTGAGGTAGATCGATGTATCATCATTAAAGCTCTTATGTGATGGTTGTCGATTAGAGCAACTCCCACAAAAGTTATTGTATTTTTATATACATCAGTTTATTGTATTTTTACATACATCTCAGAGTTATATGTATCTTTGCATACACACAGAGTTGACATCATGTTTTAATCAGCTTTTCTTTATATTGCACTTGTTTTAAATTGCTTTATATTGAAATGAGTTCAGTTATGTTGAGTTGAGTTGAGTCGGGTATGTTCTTCAGTTTCTTTCAGATTCCTTTTCAAGCCTATGTTGTTTTAGCGTTCCAACTCGCATACTCGTACATTCAATGTACTGATGCCAGTTGTCCTGCATCATCTTATGATGCAGACACAGGTAACTAGGATCAGCATTCCAGCGCACCGTTGATCCAGTGAGCAATTCAAAGTCAGTCGGTGAGCCTCCTTGCATTCCGGAGGATCTTTTTTTTTTCTTTGTAGTTTAGTTCATTAGGATGTCGTGGGGTTTGTCCCAACATCTATCTCAGTTGTTTTGGAGGCTTCATAGACAGACAATCAGTTAGTTATTTCAGTTTTCTTTACTTTTCATTTCTTATGTTAAAGACTTGAGTTTGCCTAAATGGTCAGTTGAATGTTCCTTTATAACATTCTCGTTTCTTCATAAATGTTTATGTGATGAGTTAAGTCTTCCGCTGAGTTAGTAAGACAGACCAAGGGTTCGCTTGGAGCCAGCAATGGTCTTCGAGTGTCAGTCCCGCCCAGGGTGTAGGCTCGGGGAGTGACAGATTTTATCCCCCCCCACCCCCTCCCTCCCCATGGACGTATTAAAAATAAGTCGATGTCGACGACCTAACTAAACAAATTACTAAACTCTTTTTTACAAAAAACAAAAGTTTGAGGCTTAGAGCGTCTTTTATTTCCAAATCATATCTCTACGTAGGCTGGCCTAAAAAAGACTCAACCCATTAAAATAAATAAAATGAAGTAAAACTAAAATAAAGGCTAAAAATTAAAATGATATATCTAGAAGTGTGAAACAACAAAACTTTTCTAAAAGAGGGAAGATGAAGAGACGGCGGCGGCGGCAACGGCGATGAGGACGTCATCTTCAGCTAATTTGACTCCTCCACAAACTTCCTCTACCTTTCATAAATAAATAATTTCACATCAAACAAATCGTTAAGATCTATAAGGTGACACTATTCCAAATTCATCTTGCAAGTAAAGTATTTATCTCCTTACTAAACCTTCAATTTCACTCTCTTGAAATATATAAATTTAGTCTTATAATAATTAAGGTGATTTATTTCTTTTATATTATTGACACCATATCGCTTTATTCTTTATTTTTTGTAATTTAAACTAAACAAATCATCACAAAAGTCCTCTCTTTTCATGAAGTGATATCATACCCAATTGAAATATTAAAACTACCTAACAACATGTTAAAAGTAAGTATTTTAATACTTGAATTCGAGTCTGGAAAATGAAGTCGTCTTTAGTAAAAAAACTATTTAGTTCTGTAGATTCGCCGGATCTCAAAATGGAAATCAAACACTGAATGAAAAATAAGAAAACAAAAACTTTATCCTTCAAAATAAACTTTTTGACAAATTCAAATTAGTCACAACTAAAAATAGGTATCGGGCTCCAATTGAGAAACTAACGGAAAAAGAAGTACTCTAGTTCATAATAATAGGTATATATATAGCATCATAATCATATGTCTACTAGTACATCTTTAATACTCACCAAATTTGAAAATAATACTTGTATAGGTCAAGTACATGACTAAAGAACTATATTATATAACTTATCTTAAAATAAGTTGATTTATATCTTCTATAATATTAAACATTGTTGAAAAAATTTCTCAACAAGACTCTGAAGTATCTCCTTTGTTAATGGCTTCTCATAGCATTCATCAAGCCCAGCTTCCATAAATTCTTTGCTATATTCTTCATTGTCATCTGGAGTTGTTATTCCCACAATCATCATAGTAATCCCCATCGATCGAAGCTTTTTTGTTGCCTAGTAATCGAAAAAAAAACGTTCAATGAAATATAAACACATATCACACATAGATAAAAGTTATGTTGTTTGGATTTTTCAAAAAATATGCACGTGTGTTACACGTGTATATCGAGTCATGTCATATAAAAAATTACACATAAAATCAAAATTAAATTGTAGTTAGTTAGGAATTAATTACCTCGATACCATCCATAAAAGGCAGAGTTGAGCTCATTAAGAATAAATTAAAACGCATTTGTGTTTTATCATGAATATTGAATGCCATAAATCCATTTCTTACTCTCAATGTCTCCACTCCAAAATTTTGAAGACATAATATATATGAATTTGAGATATATCATCATTAGCCACAATAAGTACACTTAGTTTTTTCAGCTCATTCAACTTTCTCTTACCCTTTGAAGATGAAGCACTTGAAGACATTTTTCTATTAAAAAATAATTATTAATTTAATTAAACTTTATAATTTGCAATAAAAAAAACATAATAATTTAGCTTAGTTCTAATTATGTATGTAATTATTGATTGAGAGAGTTGAGTAGTTTTACTTGAAGAATACTTGAAAGCACATTATACTATAAAAATGTTTTGATGTTCATTTAAATAGGAGTCTAATGGTAAGTTTTCAAAAATAAAATTTGCCAAAAAATTCTATTGGAAATTAATAATAAGTAGCTAATTGAATTAAATGAAATATGCTCAAATTTGTTGTGGACAGTTTGAACGAGCAATTGGATCAATTTGAAGTTATTGCATTTAAGAGTTTTTTTCCTCTTTCTAAAGTGAAATTGTTGAAAGAAGGTATTTAAATTTCTTGTATATATTTGAATTTTGACATTTTTAATTATTGTAGATCTTATTTTATTGTAAATTATTTTTTGGCACGTGCGTTGTATGTGTATACGAATCATGTTGAAAAGTTTTAAGACTTTTTTTTTTTCTAATTTTGGTTTTAAGTAAGAATTTTATATTAAAATTACAATCAACCATTTAAAATTAAGTATAGATCCAGTGCTGAAATCTCATATCGGAGCTCGTAAAATGGAACCGATTTTAGTAAAGAACAGTGTAGTCTCCCGGTTAGTCGGATCTCAAAACTAAGACAAAACACCAATTAAGAATAAAAAAAAAATCCTTCAAAATGAACCTTTTGACGTGAAATCAAGTTAATCAAACCAAAAGACAAATATGAGCCTCGTGAACATTAATAAAATTTCCCAAATTTTTCTATTGAAAAATTAATAATAGCAAATCGAATTAAATGAAATATGCTCAAATTTGTCGTTGGAAAGTTAAACAGATAAACTAGATAAATTTGATGTTATTGTATTTAAGAGTTGATCTTTTTTCTCTTTCTAAAGAAGCATCGTTAAAGCAAAACATTTAAATTTCTTGAATATTATATTGGTTGTAAAAAAGTTGTGAACTTGACTAATTTTGTCATAGGTATTTTTTCATGGTATAAATCCATGTATTTCTGATCATACTTCTTGCTTTCTTTCAAGGTTAAAGAAAACTGATTTTTTTTAAAAATAACTTTGTTGCTTCCTAAGCTTTTTATAATGTAAATTCTTATGTATATGTTTAATTGAAGTAATTTCTTGGTTTACATTTTTATAATAGTTACATTTCTTTTGATTCGACTAAAAACTATTTTATTATATCCAGGTTCGTAGTTGTATATTATCAGATTACTATATTGCACAAATGTCAATTAGGTATTACCATTTTAATTATTTTATGTGGGGTTGGATAGATTGGGCCTTGGACTGCCATTCTTTTCATTTCCTTCTTTTTTGGAAAAATTACCTAACTACACATCCTTTTTTACCCTATTTTCTATTATTCCCAACCATTTAAAAAAATTACAAAAATCCCTCTTTTTTCTCAAATTATCTCCTTTCCATATACATAACTTTCAATCTTTCAACTCCACTATTTTCTCTCTCTTTTTTATGCCTATAATCACTTCACTATATCACCAGTTACCTTCGTCACTTTTTTTTAGAACATTGTTTTTAACTGTTTCACTGAAAACCTGGGGAAAAAACAGAAACTAATTAGCCCATAGAGATAAATGGACATCTTCAACTTATACAGTACAAAAATAAGACTTAAAACATAATAACAAATCTCACTCTCCCTAGACATGATTACTTAATGTACTGAGACATCCATCTGAAGCCTTTCCCATAACCCATTTTGCGGACTATGCTGCACATGAACACCTCAAGTGGACGGACATTGGACTCTGCCAGGTTTACCTTCCCCTTGCAAGTGGTGACGCCTGTTAGCCCCAAATGGTAAGGCAATTCTTCTTCTGAGGCATCATAAGGGATGTCTATCTTCATCACTTATTTATTTTGAATTTTAAATATTTTCTCTCTCCATTTAATGATTTAAAGTTAATCAAGAGGTAGTTCTTCTTTTATTTTTTTTCTTTCCACTTCTTTTTTCTTTTATAGGAAAATCCGAAAATAGGCTCTATTTATTGACTATGTATCATATATTTGTTATGTATGTGCAGTACTATTTTATAACTAAATCATTGTTTATCATATTCATAATTTTTTTGTATATGATACTGATTAAACGTATCAAATACACCTCATCCGATTCTAGGTGTAAATGATCGTTAATTAGTATTAAACTCAACGAAGAGTTGAGGTCGAACCCACAGAGAGATGTACGTGGCTAAAATTCAGTTATGAAGTTATAAAGTGGACTATTTGGTTATAGGAATAAATTTATCAAAAACATGCAAATAAATCTAAGGGGGTGATAACGAATGTCAGATGGGGGAGTTTGGATTGTTAACTATCAGCTGCAACACAGGCAAAACAGAGGAAATATAAATATAGAGAGGGATTCTCGGGATGTGATCGATTATAGGCAAATTTCACTGTATGGGTAATTGAAATTACTAATAAATAGCTAAATATCAGTGGGTAGGTTAGACTAAAAGTGAGATAGCTTTCTCTCGAACAACTATCACGATTAAAGTGATTTCTTTCGAACATCAACAAGCTTAGCAAATAAGAACAACCCACACCTTAATTCATCTACTCTTTCGAGCTAGATAAGTAGAATTGAAATTAGGATTTACTCTTTCGAGCTAAACCCATACCAACCCAATAACTACAATCATCAATTGAAAGCTTTGATTCTAAAACCTCTTTTTCAAGCAAGCCCAGAATTCTAAGTTCGAATTTCATTGGCAACTACAATTCTTAGATTAAAACACAACTATCAATTAAACCCAATTCAATTAAGCATTAAAATCATTAAATAACAATACCCATAAGCTAATTTGCCATCAGTTGGGTAAGAGTTTCCAAGCCTTGACAATGTTTTCCAAGGGTTAAATTAGAAAACCCACTTCCAAATCCTCAAAATTTACAATAAGAACTCATGAACTAAGACAAAAATTCTAATTCTAGAGCTTGGGGATCAGAACTCTCTGGGAACTCTCAGCCTCTAAAAAATTCCTTTAAAATTCCAATTTATAGTTGCCTGCGTTTTGGCCTGAAAGTCCACTCGGCGGAATAAGTCGTGCCTCGCCGAGTGGATCGGCGATCCGCCGATTGCCCTCTTCATTTTGCATTGGTTTTCAGCATATCAGGTCCTGTAACTTTAGGCGATCCAATTTGTTATCGCAGAACCGATCAGCGATCCGCCGACTGCCCATTTCTGTCACCAACTTGGTTCTTCCCTAAGGCTGGCATGCTGGAACTTTGGGCGAGCTAAAGAGCCACTCGGCGGTCTTATCGATCACCAGGATCGCTTTTTCTTCACTTCTTCAGTTTTTTTAGTTATTTTTTGTCCGGTTACGTCCTTGCCTTGCTCCTTAGCCTTCATAGCTGCAAATCAACACTTTAACATCAGTTTAGAGCATAAAATAGGCATTTGAGAACACTTATACTATCAAAACAAATCCCTAAATGAGCCGAAATCTCGGACTCATCAACACCCATAACTTAAACTTTTGCTTGTCCTCAAGTAAAACTCAAGATCAAGCAGTTCAACAAGGATGTCTACAAACAGTGTTGCATAAGACTAAACATAAATGCACACAACAAGGTTCAAATTACTAATACAATAATCAATTGTGCACTCAAAGTTTCAAATTGTGACTCACCATCATCAAGAGTACTCAAGCTCACAATGCTTGCTTCAAATGTAAGTTCAAGCTCAACAAAGGTATTCAAATGCCCTCACAACAAGATGATTCCATATTCACACAAAATTTCTCAACAATTTAAAGTCCCGGAATCATATACAACTCTCACACTCACAAAGAGGAACATGTGCATGACTTCACCCTTAGGCTTGCCCTTATTTTCCAATCAACATTCGTTTCAGCTCACCCAAGATCACAAAGGTCTTTTCAAGGCTTGTAACGGGGCTGAGTGTGAATTCATGGTCATTTAGGCTCAGTGGCTTCTAACTTCCTGAAGTATGGCCTAAAATCACTTTCTCTCCTTTTCTTTCACATTCAAACATGATCACAATCCACCCCATTATTCAACTAGACATGAATCACCGGATACCCCATTTCTTTTGCTATTTTCACAACTTTATTTCACAATTTTCTCTTTCTTCCCTCTTTTTCTTTTCTTTCTTCTTTTTCATTTCTTTTTCTCTTTTCTATTTTTTTTTTACATGGAGGGGTTCCATCTTTTTCAAAACAATCCATAAACAAAGGGGGGTTTTTTCACACTTCTTGACTTTCCTTCTTTTTCACCACACCCCCAACATAGGCTTTTGGCCTAAGTTGGCTATTCAAACAAACCATACTTCATGAAAGTTATGGGTGAAGGGATAAAGAGAGGTCACAATTGTTCAAGTTTCTTCCAAGAAAAGGTTAGGCTCAAAAGGGGCCAAGCAAGGTTCACACTTCTCACAAGGTTGGCCACAAAGAGGTATGTTGTCAAATAGGCTCACTCTTCAAATATTTGCCTAAGATCATGTCTATTGCTTGCATCACTCAATCAACCTGACCGAAAGGGCAAATTCTAGGTATCATCATGCACAATGTTCAAGGTAACCTCACCACACAAGGCATTGATACAATTATCAAACAAGACTCCACACTTTCTAGCTAGTGTGCAATGTTCATCGCAAGAGACTCATTCGACAACCGGCTAGTCACAACGAGATTCTAAAAGTTCACATATTGCCTATGTAACTTCGTTTGCCTCATCTTAGTCGCACATTCATTTTGTTCGATTAAGAACATATCCAATTTATCGGTATTGACCACAACCAACACTCAAATTTGTACAAGAACAGCCACAATCACACACAAAAAAGGTGGCAAAATTTTAAAAGTTGGTTCAGAACCATTTTTCTATTAAAACAATGGACCACAAACTATGAACAACCGCAATACCACAACCAATATGTATGTATATATATATATATATAAACTAATATTCACAAAAACACCCAATATTCAAATCAACCCACAAAAGAGGTAGATGTGGAAATACCTCACCCAACCAACAAAAAATACAGTTGTCCTCAAATGCAACTAAGAACAGAAACACAATTCAAAAGTAACAGAGAGGGAGGGGAAATGTCATCCTGCTAGGCTAAGCCTGGGGTGAAGTTTGCATATCCGTCGCTCCATCTTTCTGGGCATCAGTGTCCAGTATCACATCATCCTTTGCTCCACTAGAGGCCACCATATTAGTATCTCAAAGCGATGCCTATCTCGTACTCTCATACATGGCACCCTCCAAGTCCACCAAATCATCATAGATATCCTCTTCTCGATCACCTAGATGCTCCTCATCTGTCTCAGCCTCAGACTTAGCATCAACAGCTCTAACCTCATCTCCGGTCGTAGTAGTCGGAGGCACATCCAAACAGGCTGGAATATCTGCACTCGGGTCATCTGGGATTTCCATTGTCCCAAATAGTGAGGTGAAATCAGTGAACTTCAGCTGGTCCATATCTTTTCTCAACCCAGTAATATCGGCCTTCAAGGTCGTCACCTCATCAGTAGCTCTCTGCCCTATCTCACACACTTCTACTTCCGATGTAAGGGCATCAATCAAAGCTCTAAGAGGTGTCAAAGCATTAGCATTGGCTCTCTCGATCATCCCAAGAACCGTGGTCTCTAGCCGGGAGGCACGCGTATCAGTAGACTGGGCCAGATGCCCCATCTTGAATAGCATCGTCTGGGTAATCGGAGGTTGGGATGTAGAAGTAGCAGCAGTAGATCTAGGGGAGGGGTGCAACAGAAGTATCCGGAGTGTCGGAAGGAATAGAGATAGAGGTACCTTAAGGCCCAGTGGCCGGAGTAGGCATGACTGCCCTGCCTCTGCAGGTAGCGTATCAATATCAACCTCCGGGGATGTGTCCACCGGGGCTGCCCTCCTCCTGTCAGCCTTGTCCCGCTGATCCTCAGCTTCTATACGCCGGATGTAGGCAAAAGATGTGGGTGTAACCTCGACATCCCTCTTCTTATCTCGTGGAACTCGGGCCTGTCTACACAGCTCGGTGATCAACACCGAGAATTGAAGCGACGTCTGTCTCTGCTTGGCCCTTATGGCCATTGTCACGACCCGAGCCTACACCCTGGATGTGGCTGGTACTCGAGAACTACTACTGGTCTCCAAGCGAACCCTCATCCTGGATGACTACAAGCAGAAGACTAACTCAAGCATACAAAGCTTAAAAACTAAATAAAATTTATTGAACTCCATTACAAATCTTCAACTCAAATGAATAACTCTGAATAAAAATAATAAATTCAACTCGCCATAAAATAGGCAACTTAAGTCTTTAAAACATTTAACAAAATAAATGAATAGACTTCTATAACTCTACTTTCTATCTATGAAGCCTCTAACTGACAAAGATGGAAGTCGGGACAAGACCCACGACATCCTAACAACTGATATAATTGAAAGTACAAGTGGAACCCTCCGGAAACAAGGAGGCTCACCATAGCTAACTCAGACTACATGCGGTAGCAACGAAGCGCATGCTGATGATCCTGAATACCTGTATCTGCATCATGAAATGATGCAGGACAAATGTCTTAGTATATGGAATGTACGAGAATGTGAGGGGAATTCTAAAGCATAACATAAGCTTGAACCGGTGGAATAGAAACATACTTACCTCTTCTAAACTCACTCAGCTCAACTCAAAGAAACATAACTCAACTCAACTTAGAAAATATAGGGCTCAACTCAATGATAAGATATTCAACTAAGTGAAATAAGGCTCAACTCAATAATAGGATATTCAACTCAGTAAAATAAGACTCAACTCAATAATAGGATATTCAACACAGTGAAATAAGGCTCAACTCAATAATAAGATATTCAACTCAGTGAAATAAGGCTCAACTCAATAATAAGATGTTCAACTCAGGGAAATAAGGGTCAACTCAACAATGAGATACTAGACTCTAGGTACTCAAACTTTGGATACTCAACTCTGGATACCCAACTCTGGATACTCAACTCTGGATACTCAACTCAATATAAACCAACAATAAAAGATTCAATATATGGAAAGCTTTTAAAACAGTAGATAGCAACTCAATGTATTGAAGAATACAATAGTAACTCAGTTTGTATGCAAGGATACCATATAAACTCTGTTTGTATATGAAAATACAAATAAACTCTATGTATATAAAAATACAAAATATCTCTGTGGGAGTTTCTCTAACCGACAACCATCACTATGAGTTATGTGATGATACAATGTTTTGCCCCACGCTGCCAGGGTCGTCCTATACCTTGTCGGGGTTATAGAACCTAACTACTGAGTGGATCCACTAGTCTATACTAATAAGCACTAAGGAATCAACTAAAAAGTATGTACCTTTTCTACACATACTGCTACATGGTTTATGGAGACTTTGAATTATCTGAACTCAAGCTCGTCCCCAAATTGGTGCTCAATACTTCTCCCAAAATGTAACTAGCTTATATGTTTAAAAACATAACTATTTCTGTGGTTTGATATATTTACTCAAAAACTAGCTCAAAGGCACTCTTGGAAATTGGTGTTTCCTATCTTGCTTAAATGTGTAAACATTAACTCTTTGTGAATACTTAGTTCCCATATACTCTTTTGAAGAAAAAGAACTTCATTTGTCACTCTTACTCAGCTCAAAGCTCAAGTCTTAAAACAAGTATAAAGCATGTGTAAAAGACTTCTTGAAAAGACTCTAAGAACTCTCTAGACTGCTCGACTCATAGGGTTCATGCAGAATTATGGGCATAAAAAAATCAACTCAAGGGCTTCATGGGTAACATGTAGTAGTCCCATAAGTAGAAATATAATCTCAACATGATTAGGAACTTAATGTTGAAAGACTTAGAACTCGAAGATGCTACTCCTCTCGAAGACACTCAATATATGGAGTTCATGCGGAATTTATGAGCATGAACAACTCGACTCAAGGGTCAAAAGAACATTATGGAACTCATGTACACAACTCTTCTCATTCTCATACTTACTTCCTCAAAATCGATAGTTGATCTCAAAGGATTCACAATTGAGCTTAAAGGCTCTCTTGAACTCTACTCTTAACTCTCAATTGAATGGGAATTATGAATTCAAGAGTTATGGTTCATGATATGAAGGATCATCGTGATGATAAAGTAGACTCATAAATACATTATCCTCATTCTCATACTCACTTGCTCAAGTCTTGAAACAAGTTATTGGAAATTGTAGAAGACTCCTCAAAAAACTCAAAGGGACTTTCTCAAAGTGTTCGAAAGAACTCTCAAGACTTAAATCTTAGATCTACCTTGAATTTGAGTTATGAATTCAAGGTTATGATTTGTTATAGGAAAGATATCGTGATGATTAAAAGTGTTTTAGTTAGTTAATCATGAGAAACGGTTGAAAAACACTATCTGGGATCAAGTCCGTGACGCGGAGATGAATTATCATTTTTGGTCGAAATAATTTTTGAAACAGTGGGGTCCGCGTTCTCTCCGTAACACAGAGAGAAAAAATTACACTTCTGAGGAACAAGTCCGCGTCGCGGGCCTGGTACCTATTTCCTATCTGACTTTTTCTTCCTCGTTTTCTACCCACAATTTGCCTAAATTCGATTTTTTTTCTCAATTTCTCTTTAGATTCAGATACCCACTACATGTACACAAGAATATAATCAAACACAACTCTAAAATCGACATGATTTCCTCAAGAACTCATCAATCTCATCTAAACTCAAGAACGAAAGCCAATTTCAAAAACACAATTCAGGAACACCAGACTGTCAACTTTCTAGAACAAATTTTGCTGAAATTAACATGATTGGTGTGTGGGTGAACAAACCCAACACTATGGAAGCTTAAATATCTCTTAGGGATCAAACCCATGGCGAAAATCTGCAACAAAACTCAAGAACTTCGACGAACGCCTTGATTCTTTCCTCTTTTCTCTTCTATTCTCTTCTTGAACTCTCAACTAAAACCCTAGGCATATACTAGGATTATAAAACTGAACCTAATAGGATTAGACCACTAAAACCTTACTAAAAACGAATTAAATCTGATTTAGTAAGGAAAAGACCAAAATACCCCTCACTATTTTCGGGTAACTTTCCTTATTTGGATAGCCCGACTTCAAACGGGAATATATCCCTCATACGAGCTCAAAATTTAGCAAATACGGTGGCGTTGGAAAGATAATTCAAAGACCTTTCATTTTCCATCTCATGGAACACCTAACTCATCCTGTACTGAGAGTTATGGTCATTCAAAGTTGACTCAAATCTTAGAAGAACTTAGGAATTACTTCAATGAATTCTCTCTAGTTCTTTTTGGAACACAAAGTGCTACATCTAGTGACCTTAACACTTAGGAAACATTTAAATTCATTGGTAAAAACTTACTCACTACTAAGGATGGTTCAATTCTTAGCTCAAAAATTTTCCGGGGTGTTACAATATCTCCCCCTTGGGATCATACGTCCTCGAATGATGGCTGGACTGGGTATGGAACGGGTTACTCTTCCTAAGGTCTGAGTCTAATGGTATGCTCTTACAATGTTCAAGCTTAACCCACAATCCTAAGGTTCAGGTTCTAAACCTCGATAGGGAATCTCATCCTAAGAATACTACTCTCTACCACCACATTAAAGCAATATTGTGCTCATATCAGGAACCACATAATGTTTAACAACTCCACATTCAAGCTTAGTAGTCTAACAACTCCATGGACTCCTACTAACCAACTTCTTAAGAACCAACTAAGAGCTCTCGTTTAACTATTTCTCATTGTAAAACCTTATCCTCCACATTTATAACCTTAGATGGAATTATCACATCATCACTATCATGATAAGAACATCAACCTCCTCTTTCTAACATCACTACATTACTAAATGGACCTCCTAAAGGATATCTCTCATACTCTTTGGAACTCATTACTATCTTACTCTTAAACACTTGACTTGATTCCTCATCTTGTCATCTCCCCCTTAGGTCTAAAGATGACACTTGAAAGCTATGGACCTATTCCATCATCTCTAACTGGTCTACATCCTCTTTTACTCTAACACTTGGGAGAAGTTTATCTCATGACTACCGAACTCTCAATATGCAGGTACTAAGACCTCTTTTTAAGGTGTTTCTCTTAACCTCTTCTGATTACATACCCTCTCGGTACACCTCTTAATTCTCTTGTTACTCTTGTGTCTTAGCCACACTTCATTGCCCTTACCTAAAGGTTAGGGTCTCTAACTTTTACCACTCATATTTATTGCAACTAACATCTCAATTTCTCACCTGCTCTATGTTAAGTCTTCTAGATCAAATCTCAAGACTAGCCTCATCACCCTCATGTTGTCATTCTTTTGATCATGACAGTCATCTCAAATTCAATCTTAATGTCCATTACTAAACCCGAATATCCATACGATTGCTCACCTACTATACTATACCTAAATACTTGATCAGTTCTATTACCTTCTGAACATCATGACATCTCAAACAAATCATAAGACTGTCTTAGATCTATCACCTCATGAATACTCATGCTTTTCTATTCAACACTTGTACTTAGTATCCTCTAACACGATGACACATCGACATTAACTCTATTTTTGGTTAAAAAATATACTATATCTCATCATAACTAATAAATATTCCTTTTCCTTCTATCAAGAACTCCCCACAACATTCTTATTCCTTTTTATACTCATAAAGGAATGCATCACTTATAACTGACTGGGTACATGATTGCAATAACATAATTTGTCCCATCCCTATATCTTTTCCTTAGATTACTCAACCTCTGCATACTTTCCTCTAACTCTGGGCTCTTTCACTACTACTGCTCATGATCTCGTAACTCATGCTACCTTTAGGGGTGAAAATACTACCCAAGTTCTAAACATACTTCCTCGTAAGGATCTTAGTCGAAACAAGTCTTATGGAAGAGAGTACAACTCAATTTTAGCTCAAATTCACGATTCATATGAATATGGGTGCATTTCCTTGAACTAAACACTTAACTCACTCATGGGCTTCTCTCAAGCCCCTCTGGAGTCACATGAGTTCCTTACGACTCTTGCTAAGAATAACTCATCTATAAAGGACTAACTTTGCTTTTCAACCACCTCTAGTATAGGGGGTAGTCGAATGGATATGCGAACGCACGAGTTAGAATAAGTCTCTATGACATAACTCTATTGCAAGATTCAGAGTATGAAAGAAAGGAAACTTTTTCTTAATGTCTATAGTCATTTATTTATAGAAGTGGGGCCCTCACCACCACAAATAAGATCTTACTTGACACGGCTTCATACAAACCTAGGACACTTCAACTCTGTGCTCTAATACAAAGTTTGTCATGACCCGAGCCTACACCCTGTACGTGGAAGGTACTCGAGAACTATTGCTAGTCCCCAAGCAAACCCTCATCCTGGATGACTACAAGTGTAAGACTAACTCAAACATACAAAGCTTAAAAACTGAATAAAATTTAATGAACTCCATTACAAATCTTCAACTCAAATGAATAACTCTGAATAAAAATAATATATTCAACTTGCCATAAAATAGGCAAATTAAGTCTTTAAGACATTTAACAAAATAAATGAATGGACTTCTATAACTCTACTTTCTATCTATGAAGCCTCTAACTAACAAAGATAGAAGTCGGGACAAGACCCACGACATCCTAACAACTGATATAACTGAAAGTACAAGTGGAACCCTCCAGAAGCAAGAAGGCTAACCATAGAGAACTCGGACTGCATGCGGTATCAACGAAGCGCCTGTTGATGATTCTGAATACCTGTATCTGCATCATGAAATTATGCAGGACAAATAGCTCAGTACATGGAATGAACGAGAATGTAAGGGGAATTCTAAAGCATAACATAAGCTTGAATTGGTGGAATAGATACATACTTACCTCTTCTCAACTCACTAAACTCAACTCAAAGAAACATAACTCAACTCAACTCAACTCAAAGAAAATAGGGCTCAACACAATTATAAGATATTCAACTCAGTGAATAAGGCTCAACTCAATAATAAGAAATTCAACTCAGTGAAATAAGGCACAACTCAATAATAGGATATTCAACTCAGTGAAATATGGCTCAACTCAATAATAAGATGTTCAACTCAGTGAAATAAAGCTCAACTCAATAATAAGATGTTCAACTCAGTGAAATAAGGCTAAACTGAACATTGGATACTCAACTCTGGATACTCAACTCAATATAAAGCAACAATAAAAGATGCAATATATGGGAAGCTTTTAAAACAGTATGTATCAACTCAATGTATCGAAGAATACAATAGTAACTCAGTTTGTATACAAGGATACCATATAAACTCTGTTTGTATATGAAAATACAAATAAACTCTATGTATATAAAAATATAAAATATCTCTGTGGGAGTTTCTCTAACCGACAACCATCACTATGAGCTATGTGATGATACAACGTTCTGCCCCACGCTGCCAGGGTGGTCCTATACCTTGCCGGGGTTATAGAACCTAACTACTGAGTGGATCCACTAGTCTATGCTAAAAAGTACTAAGGAATCATCTAAAAAGTATGACCCTTTTCTACCCATGTTGGCTACACGGTTTATGGAGACTATGAATTATTTGAACTCAAGCTTGTCCCCAAATCGGTGCCTAATACTTCTCCCAAAATGTAACTAGATCATATGTTTAAAAACATTACTCTTTTTGTGGTTTGAGATGATTACTCAAAGACTAGCTTAAAGGCTCTCTTGGAAATCGGCGTTTCCTCTCTTGCTTAAATGTGAAAACATTTACTCTTTGGGAATACTTAGTTCCCATATACTCTTTTGAAGAAAAAGAACTTCATTTGTTACTCTTACTCAACTCAAAGTTCAAATCTTAAAACAAGTTTAAAGCATTTGTAAAAGACTTCTTGAAAAGACTTTAAGAACTCTCTAGACTGCTCGACTCATAGGGTTCATGCGGAATTATGGGCATGAACAACTCAACTCAAGGGCTTCATGGGTAACATGTAGTAGTTCCATAAGTAGGAATATAACCTCAAAAGGATTAGGAACTCAATGCAAAAAGACTTAGAACTAGAAGATGCTACTCATCTCAAAGACACTCAATGTATGGAGTTCATGCAGAATTTATAAGCATGAACGACTCGACTTAAGGGTCTAAAGAACATTATGGAACTCATATATACAACTCTTCCCATTCTCATACTTACTTCCTAAAAACTCAACTCAAAATCGATAGTTGATCTCAAAGGATTCACAATTGAGCTTAAAGGCTCTCTTGAACTCCACACTTAATGGGAATTATGAATTCAAGAGTTATGGTTCATGATATGAAGGATCATCTTAATGATAAAGTAGAGTCATGAATACATTATTCTCGTTCTCATATTCACTTTCTTGAGTCTTGAAACAAGTTATTGGAAATTGTAGAAGACTCCTCAAAAGACTCAGAGGGAGTTTCTCAAAATGTTCGAAAGAACTCTCAAGACTTGACGCTTAGCTCTACCTTGAATTTTAATTATGAATTAAAGGTTATGATTTGTGATAGGAAATATATCGTGATGATTACATGTGTTTTAGATAGTTAATCATGAGAAAAGGTTGAAAAACATTGTTAAGGAGCAAGTCCACGACGCGGAGATGAATTATAATGTTTGGTCGAAATAATTTTTTAAACAGAAGGGGTCCGTGTTCTCTCCGTGACACGGAGTGAAAAAATTCACTTCTAAGGAACAGGTTCGCGACGCGGACCTGGTACCTGTTTCCTGTCTGACTTTTTTCTTTATCGTTTTCTACCCCCAATTCTCCTAAATTCAATTCTTTTTCTCAATTTCTCTTTAGATTCAAATACCCACTACATGTACACAAGAATCTAATCAAACACAACTCTAAAATCGACACGATTTCCTCAAGAACTCATCAATCTCGTCTAAACTAAAGAACTAAAGCCAATTTCAAAAACACAATTCAAGAACACAGAACTTTCAACTTTCTAGAACATATTTTACTGAAATTAACATGATTGGCGTGTGGGTGAACAAACCCAACACTATGGAAGCTTACATAACTCTTAGGGATCAAACCCATGGCGAAAATCCGCAACAAATCTCAAGAACCTCGACGAACGCCTTCATCCTTTCCTCTTTTCTCCTCTTTTCTCCTCTTTTCTCTTCTTTTCTCTTCTTAAACTGTCAACTAAAACCCTAGGCGTATATTAAGATTATAAAACTGAACCTAATAGGATTATACCATTAAAACCTTACTAAATTGAATTAAATCTGATTTGGTAAGGTAAAGACCAAAATACCCCTCACTATTTTCGGGTAACTTTCCTTATTTGGACAGCCCGACTTCAAACGGGCATATCTCCCTCATACGAGCTCAAAATTTAGCAAATATGGTGGCGTTGGAAAGACAATTCAAAGACCTTTCATTTGCCATCTCATGGAACACCTAACTCATCATGTACTGAGAGTTATGGTCGTTTGAAGTTGACTCAAATCTTAGAAGAACTTAGGAATTACTTCAATGAATTCTCTCTAGTTCTTTTTGGAACAGAAGGTGCTACATTTAGTGACCTTAACACTTAGGAAAAATTATAATTCCTTGGTAAAAACTTACTCACTACTAAGAATAGTTCAAGTCTTAGCTAATAAAAAAAGCGGGTGTAACAGCCATCTCCTGCTTGATAATTAGTCCCAAATTTAGCCGCTTAGTGGCTATAATAGACCCAAGACAGGCCACCTTTAGGTGGCGGAGAATGTACTCATTCTGTGACGGCATAATAGTGTTGCTGATGAACCCAAACCAATATCTAGCATCTACATTGAGGTCCTTCTTTTCTATCAGCGCTCCGGCATCAATCCACCTCGGGGTGGTGTCAGAAAGCAGGGGGGCCAACCAACACTTTAAATCCTCCAGAGTCTTTGTCGTGATCATACTCTGGTAGTCCTGTATAAATTCGGAGGCACAGTCAAATACTGCATTTATATCATCGTTGCTGAATTTAACCTTCTTCCCTCGAACCACTATGCAGTCCACTAGTTTGAAGGCACTAGCTTCCACGAATTTCATCTATATTAAATCTCTTAATATCAGAATAGCTTATATAGTCATGATTCAATTCAGGTCTATCTTGATTGATTTCTCATTTTTCGGATCTAATTGTAACAATGGAGAAGTAGGAAGACTTTGGCGATTCATAATAGAAGGGGGTATCTAGAATATCTATGTCCCAGGACGGACATAAAAGATGAATAATGAAAGATGAGCCTTCTCCTTCCCCTGAGGCACCAAGTCACTATAGGCTGTGTAGAACTCCCAGACCAAGGTGGAATGTATGGGCCATGGGGCTTGATGAAGATGTAAAATATATGGAACCTAAGAGTGTCTCACTCTGCTGGATACCTGTCCACCACACCAACTGTGGACAGTCTCTTCTCCTCTAAGATGGTCCTCAATCCCTCGGCCTTTAACCGGTTAAGTGACCGAGGAGGAGGACCCTGAACTTGTGGAATTGGAGCCATCATCTATGCCGGAGGAGGCACTGAAGCTGAAGCTGGAGGGGTCAGCTCCGAAATCCTAGATGGATCATGACGAGATTTGTAGCGTAGCTCCGCTTGTCGAACCTGTAGCAGCTGATCATCCTCAGGCTCAGAGACAGAAGCCTGAGATTCATATGAGTCCCCCTCACTGTCTGAGCTTGCCTCCTCCGGAGGCAACACTACGAGCTCTTAGCCCTTAACCTTGCCGCCCTTTGGAGGGAGCTTCTTTGCCTTGGAGGCAGCTACCTCCTCATCGATTACTACTCTGCATGCCCGCTTTCGGGGAGACATGTCTCTACCAGTCATATTGGTTCTACCAATTCCTACAAACAACATAGAAAAATGTTAGAAAATGTTCCAGAGAAAGTGTAGAATATTTGTTGCAGAAACAATCGCCGAACCGTTTGGCTAGTCGCCGAATCACTTTGGCGAGCCAAGTCGGGCTCGCCGAAAGTTCCAACACAAAAATTTCACAAAATCCAAGCTGGTCGGCGATGTCCAGGGCCTTACGGTGGATCGCCGACACCAATCGGCGGACTAGAAGTAGTCTGATGAAAGTTACAGTGTATTTTAAGAAATAGGGGCGCAGAAGGGTGATCAAGAAGCACTTTTGGCAAGTCGTCGAGTGAAGTTGGTGGGCACATGCATATCGCCAAAAGTTACAGACCACAAACTCAACATTTAGAGAAATTAAAGGCGATCTAAGGGGACTTAGGTGAACCGCCGAACCAATCGGCGAGCCCGACCCAGCTCGCCAAATAGCCATTCATGCCAGTTTTCTAGCTCATTCTTCAAAATCCAACCCGCATCCCACGAAATCAAAATTAAACACATACACTATGAAATTAAAACAAGACCCATACTACCCATGCCCTCGGGGTACTCAGACTTCCCTCGATTTGGCCAAAATTGGCCATTTGACGTCTTTTTCCCCTAAGAATGACGTCAACCGCTCCATCATTAGGAAAAATATGACAATTAGCACAATTTGAGGTTACTCAGACTTCACCCCGCTAGACCCAACACAAGTTTTGAGCAACCCAACAACTTAGACTCGATTTTAACAAGCAAAGACGCGGGAATCGACCATTCACGAACACTTAGGCATGAATTCAATTAACTTTGGGAATTCCAACAATTAAACAACGATTGCCCAAAAATATTCAACAACAAATTACCACTTGCATTCGAGTTCAACCACATATAGAGTTTGGGGGTTCGGAAAAACCAACCTTTTATGCCGAAATGAGATTTGTAAAGCTAGGCGGCAAAGTAAAATCCAAATTTCATCCCCTAGCAAAGATTCCAAACGGTAAGAGAGTAAAAATGAAAAAAGTACAAAAGAACTAATATAGGATGTGAGAGTACGGGAGTTAAAAATGTGAGAAGATGAAGGATTTTGAAATTTTAAATAGTTTGGCCTTTAAAACCTTTCATTTTGCGCTTCATTCGGCGATATAAGTCGAGCTCACCGAACCACTCGGCGACGCGCCGAGTGGTATTTTGGCTCACTGAGTTTTACAGAACTCCTAGCAATTTGGGGGTTCAAACGGCGAAAAAAGTCAGGCTTGCCGACTAAGCTTTTAGCTCACTGAGTTTTATAGAATTCCCTATCGAGCTGTGGGGTTCCAACGGTGGTCCAAGTCTAGGCTCGTCGACCTCTTCGGTGATTTTCCGGCTGGATTATTGGCTCACCTAATTTCCCATTTTCCAACACTTCTCACTTTTCAACCAGCAAAATCAACACCCGTTATTCAAAAACAAAATTTAAAACATCAAAGACTTGGGTTGCCTCCTAAGAAGCGCCTTATTTAACGTCGTGTCACAACGGAAATACCAATTTAAGTTTCATTTTTGGGGTTTGCCGTTGTATCACTAAGCAACCCTCCTTTTGGCCTTGGATTTAAATGAGTCGAGATTTGACCCATTTGTGTCTCTAGTTGCTTGATTGACACTGAATGAGAGTGACCATCTGATTAAGTGTAAAGACGTCTTCTTTTATTTCTTTCAAAACCTTGTCCGACCCTTCTACCTTACTGAGAATGCGTGAGAACATGTCTTCTGTTCGGACATTCTCTGAGTCAGCCCTTGATTCCTTGGGCTTTTGACGCTCATGAGGTGGGATGTACGTATCCTTGTCACTCTCTCTTTCCTTCCAAGTGGTGTTACGATCACGCCATTCTCTGTCACGATCTCTCCATCCATCATCTCTGTTCCAACCCAAATTTCCACCCGGCCTTTGATAGTTTTGACGAAAACCTTCTCCTTGATTCGCAAGGAAGTTCATTTCCTCATTGTACAACTCTTCAAACTAAGCCCCATCGGGATTTTCTTCACCAACACCCACAACATTTTACACTTTTCAACCCACTACCCATTATATTTTTCGACAATAAGTACATTTGGGCCATCATTTTTTCCATATTTTGGTCCCTCTATTGATCCTTCTCGATTTTCTCTTTTGTTATTCTAAAGGTGAGAGGGGACACTTGGTCCTCACGAGTGTACCATGCTCTAATGAGTTTGGTCATGCGATCTAGGAGTTGAGATGCGACATCCCAAGGTTGATTGCATTATACCACCGGGAACAAGTTGATCAGCAAATCTTTTGTTCACCGAGTGAAGACTCCTGTAAAAGTATTGCAACAAGACATCATGAGGCAGCCCATGAGTTGGGCATTGAAGTAATAGCTTCTCAAACCTTAGCCACATCTCATAGATTGGTTCGCCTTCCAAGAATTTGTACCCTTGAATGTTATCCACATGGTCATCATCGTTGACAGAGGAAAGTACCTCACATAGAAAGCAGCAGTTGTCACGCCCCGAGCCTACGCCCTGGGCGGGACTGGCATTCGAGAACCATTGATAGCCCCAAGCAAACCGTTGTCCTAGCTTACTATGCAGGGGAAGACTTAAATACAAGAAAATAGTCTCAAATAATGAACTCTTGAAATAAACTTAGAATTTCTTAAAAGAAACATTCAACTTGCCAAGATGGCAACTCAAGTCTCAAAACATAAGCCACCAACAAAATAGTGACAAATGAAATAACTAACTGTCTGTCTATGAAGCCTCTAAAACTGAGATGGGTGTCGGTACAAGACCCACAACATCCTAATGAACTAAAATTATGGAAAAACAATAAAAAGGGGATCCTCCGGAAGCAAGGACGCTTACCAACAAACTGTGAAACTCAACTAGAATCAACGATGCGCTGGATGCTGATCCTGGTTACCTGTATCTGCATCATGAAATGATACAGGCCAAATGGCATCAGTACATTGAATGTACGAGCATACGAGGGGAATTCTAAAACAAGACATAAGCTTGAAAGGAACTGAAAGAACAAACTTGGTCTCAACTCAACTGATTTGAACTGAACTTTTTTCAATATAAAGCAGTATAAATAAGTGCAGTATAATGAAAAGCTTTTAAAACATGGATAACAATTATGTGTATTTAGAAATACAATAGTAACTCTGTATGTATGCAAAGATACAATATAAACTCTGGATGTATATAAAAATACAAGATACTTCTGTGTATATAAGAATACAAAATACTTATGTGGGGGTTTCTCTAACCGACAACCATCACTTAAGAGCTATTGTGATGATACAACATTTTGCCTTACGCTACTAGGGCCGTCCTATACCTTACCAAGGGTATATAAACTGACTACTAAGTGGATCCACTAGTCTATGCTAAAAGAACTAAGGAATCATCTAAAAAGTTTGACCATTTTCTACCCATGATGGCTACATAGTTTATGGGGACTGGGAGTTGTCTGAACTCTCCCCATATCGGTGCTCAAAACTACTCCCAAAACATAATACTAGCTCTTATGGTTAAAAACATAACTTCTTTCTATTGTTTGAGACAATTCTCAAAACATAGTTTAAAGCCTCTCTTGGAAATCAAAGATTCCTCTCTTGCTTAATTGTTAAAGCATTTACTCTTTACTGAAAATTAGCTCAAAGGCTCTTTGGAAATCTCAATTTCCGTTCTTGTTTAAATGCGAAAACATTTACTCTTTGGGATACATAGTCCCGATATACTTTTTTTGAAGAAATGAACTTCAATCTTTACTCTTTACTCTTTTCTCAACTCAAAATTTAAGTCTTAAAACAAAGTTAAAACGTTTGTAAAAGATCTTTGGAAACCTCTATGATCTTCTCTTGACTTGACTCTTAACTTCTCTTGACTTGACTCTTAACTTTCCTTGAATTGAATTATGGATTCAAGGACCATGATCTCATGTTATGGATGATTTAATGTTGCTTAGATGTACCTTAGAGTGTGGAAATCAACTAGGAAACATAGGTACGTTGCAAGGGAACTCAAACGGAAAGAAGTGGGAAAGGGTAGAGAACCTGGTGTCCCTGGCGCTCTGAGTGGCGCGGGGAGCCAGAGGTAAAACTATAGAACTGGGGATTGGACGCACTTGATGGTGCGGTGCCCCAGATCCCAAACTACATAACACTTTGTGGGGTGCTTTGGCTGGTGCAGCGCCCCACCCTCTTTTCCCAGAATTCTTCGATTTTTCTTGCTCGTTTTTCAACTCTAAGCCCTCTAGATTCAATTGGTTCTTTCCCCAAATACTTAGATTCGAATACATAACCAAAATATGTAAGAATCTACTCAAAACGACATCTAATTTCATGAATTTGAATCAACAACTTCAACAATCAAGAATCCAATAGAAACTTCAAATAAATCCATCAAGAACTCAATTTCTATACTTTCAAGAACATAATTTCTCTGAATAAAATCATGATTGGCGCGTGGGTGAACTAACCCAAGGCTATGTGATCTCACATACCTCGTAGGGATCACCCCTTGACGAAATCTACAAGCAATTCTTCAAGAACTTGGTGATTCCTTACTTCTTCTTCTCTTTTCTCCTGTTCTTTTCTCTTCTCTCAAAACCCTAACTTATTTTCAATAGCCTAAACTGAATCCAATCATTTTAGATCCCAACTTAATTACAAAAAATGAAATTAAATAATTGGGTAGTGAAAAGACCATAATACCCTTCTAAAATCCAGTTTTGACTTTCCTTATCTAGACAACCCAACTTCAAATGGGCATATCTCCCTCATATAAACTCGAAACCAAGAAAACTTGGCGGCGTTGAAAAGATAATTCAAAGATATTTCCTACGGTATCTTGTAGAACACCTAATTCATCCTGAGCTAGGAGTTATGTTTGTTTAAAGTTGACCCAAAACTCATACTTAACTTAATTTTGTCAAACTTTCTAAATTTGATTATTTCCAAAAATAGTTTCTTTATAATTCTAGTTCTTTCTAGTTCTTTCAAATAGCAAGGTGTTACAACATTCAACTCATCCCAAGTGGTAATGGAGTTTCTTGGAAGATCGTCCAACCACTTTGTGGCTTCTCCCATTAAAGAGAATGGAAACAATCAAAGACGGACCGATTCTTGAGATATGTTATTGAATGAAAACAGTCCACAAACATCGATGAAATTCCAGATATGCTCATGGGGATCCTCATGAGCCAGCCCTCCAAACAATCCTTTCAATTGTAGGAGTTGAAGCATTGTGCTAGTGATGTGAAAAATAGTGTTCCCTTCAGCAGGAGGTAGATGTATAGCTCCAACACCACCCTATTGGATAGGGTCGTTAACATCGTTCAAATTCCCGATATAGTCTTGGTGGCCAACTTGGCTACCATGCTCCCGTTTACGCTCATTTCTTCGTATGTTCAACATAACCAACACAAACACAAACAACGTAAGTCGATTCAACTATAACACAAAGAGATCACAATTTAAACTTCAATAATAGAATTTCAAACAACACAATTTCCCGGCAGCGGCGCCATTTTGATTAAATGTATCAAATACACCTCATCCGATTCTAGGTGTAATTGATCGTTAATTAGTATAAAACCCAACGAAGAGTTGGGGTCGAACCCACAGGGAGCGGTACGTTATGAAGTTATAAAGTGGTCTATTCGGTTATAGGAAAAGAATTTATCGAAAACATGCAAATAAATCTAAGGGGGTGATAACGAATGTCAGATGGGGGAGTTTGGATTATTAACTATCAGCTGCAATACAAACAAAACAGAGGAAATATCAATATAGAGAGGGATTCTCGGGATGTGATCGATTATAGGCAAATTTCACTGTATGGGTAATTTAAATTACTAATAAATAGCTAAATATCAGTGGGTAGGTTAGACTAAACGTGAGATCGCTTTTTCTCGAACAACTATCACGATTCTAGTGATTTCTTTCGAACGTCAACAAGCTTAGCAAATAAGAACAGCCCACACCTTAATTCATTTATTGTTTTGAGCTAGATAAGTAGAATTGAGATGAGGATTTACTCTTTCGAGCTAAACTCATATCAACCTAATAACTACAATCATCAATTGAAAGCATTGATTCTTAAACCTCTTTTTCAAGCAATCCCAGAATTCCAAGTTCGAATTGCATTTGCAACTACAATTCTTAGATTAAAACACAACTATCAATTAAACCCACTTCAATTAAGCATTAAAATTAGTAAATAACAATACACATAAGCTAATTCATCCCATAATCACATGATCACACCCCAAGAATTGAGATTTTAGCTAAACATCATAAAAAAGTATAAACAATTACCAACTCGATTGGTCATCAGCGGGGTAAGAGTCTCCAAGCCTTTACAATGTTTTCCAAGGGTTAAATTCAAAGACCCACTTTCAAATCATCAAAATTTACAATAAGAACTCAAGAACTAAGAGAAAAATTATAATTCTAGAGCTTGGGGATCAGAACTCTCTAGGAACTCTCAGCCTCTGAAAACTTCCTTTTAAATTCCAATTTATAGTTGCCTGCATTTTGTCCTGAAAGTCCACTTGGCGGAACAAATAGCGCCTAGCCGAGTGGATCGGCGATCCGTTGATTACCCTCTTCCATCGCCATTTTGCATTGGGTTTCAGCATCTCAAGTCCTGTAATATTGGGCGATCCAATTTTTTATCGCGGAACCGATCAACGATCCGCCAACTGACCATTTCTATCGCCAACTTGGTTCTTCCCCAGGGCTGGCATGCTGGAACTTTGGGCGAGCTAAAGAGTCATTCAGCGGTGCGCCAAGTGGTCTTGGCGATCACCATGATCGTTTTTTCTTCACTTCTTCAATTTTTTTAGTTCCTTTTTGACCGGTCATGTCCTTGCCTTGCTCCTTAGCCTTCATAGCTACAAATCAACACTTTAACATCAGTTTAGAGCATAAATTAGGCATTTGAGGACACTTATACTATCAAAACAAAGACCTAAATGAGCTTAAATCTCGGACTCCTCTGATACATAGCTACGTCAAATTATACAGGCATGATACATAAATACTAATTTATACTACATGTATCGATCTCAAACCAAACAACTTATGGGCAACAATGACATGTTTAATGTATTTCATAACAATACAATACTTATCAATTTAAACGAGATACATAAATAGTAATGTATCATGCACTATTTTTTTAGTTATGATATGTAAATTTGAATTTATACTAAATGTATATATTACATAGCAACTACTACACGGTAATGTATCGATCTCAAATCTAACATTTTATGGGCAATAATTATTTATTTGATGTATCTAGTATAAATACAATACTTATCAATTTAAACAAGATACATAAATAGTAAAATTCTAAGTAGCAAAGATATTCATGATGTATATCTTCAATAAACTAGGAGAAGAATTTTGAATCTCAAAATTGAAAGGATCTTTGATAAACTGGGAGAAGAAAGAATCTTAAAACTCAAAACATTTGATAATCTTGAATCAAAATTGAAAGGATGTTCGACAAACTTGAAGATTCAAAAGGAAATCTTTTGTCCAACAACAATTCCATCACTTTTGTATCCTTCATAACTCACCTCGCTTATCCAAAATTGCGACAAAGTTTTTTAATCAAAGCTGAAAGGTTTGTTCGTTGAACAGGGGGAGCAATTTGAAATTTTGAATTTCTTCGTTCTGTTAGGATTTGCCTTTGTATGATTGAGAGTAAGAAGAAATGTAAGCGTAATTTATGGAATTTAATTAATTTTCAAATTAATTCCCTTTTTAGCGCAACAAAAAGATTCTTCTTGTATTAGAATTAATGTATCCAGAAGGTACAAATTTTAAGGGATTATTGTAATTATAAATAAATTTGTAGCTTCTTAAGCTTTTTATAATGTATTTTATAATGTACATATTTGATCGAAGTAATTTCTTGGTGCACATTTTAATAATAGTTACATTTCTTTTGATTTGACTAAAAAATATTTTATTATATCCAGGTTCATAGTTGTATATTTTCAGATTACTATATGGCACAGATGTCAACTATTTGACATCAAGAAGATGCTGAGATCTCAATACTAATAAGTTGGGTCATTCAAGTGCTTCAACTTTTACTCGGAATGCAAGCAACAGAGAGCACAGAACTAACATTAATTGTTTACATATTCAAAAGCAGAGTCTTGTGTATTATTAATATCTTGTTTGGTACTCTTTTTCAATCTATGTATAACTAATGTTTGCATTAGTTATACATTTTATTGTGTATTAAGGTGTTTATTACTAATAACATGGATTCTAGGTATTAGCAATGCAATGATTTTAATGCATGCATTAGCATGATTAAAAGATTTACTTGCCCCTCAAAACCTTTTTACACATCTTTTCCACCATAATAGTGGAGGGTATCATTGTAAATAATTTTGTTTACGCAATGCATGATATTTTAAATGCATCAAACCAAACAATGTATAAAAGTAATTTATGTATAATTAATACAAGCATAACTAAGACATGCATTGTTATTGCAAGCATTACTAATAAATTCTATATAGCATTATTTTTATACACTCTTCCAAACAATAATGTATTAAAAAGTTTCTTCTATTAAAAAATATGAGTATATTTGGCCTAGTTTTATAAATTAAAAAAAATTATTTGACCCCAAATATTAATGGTGAAACTATTTGACAATGTTCCAAGGTAAATTAAACATTTTCCCAACATTTTATTCTTATATAGTTCTTCTCTCAATGCCATATATCAAATTTTCAAAAATGGTCGGCTTATTTGACAAGGACGGATAATATGCACAAGGGAACATAATGATGGCATTGGTAAGTGGAGGAGTTGACATTTTTACTCAAACAAGTATCGTTGTCATGAAGTCAACTCTATCAAATGTGTTTAAATCTTTACAAATCTCGTTCCTATGGATAGTGGTATAGATGTTTGATACTTATTTTGAATTAAAACTTTATCATGACTTATCCACCTTACTCTCAATTGACTGGGTTGTTTGGTAGATTGTATTAGGAAAAAATAATGTATTGTATTAATAGTGATAGAGTTAGAAATTTTTTCAAAGACGTTTAAATTTTAAAAGAGTGGACAATTTTTCCTTTTTAGCAAAGTGGGTGCACAAAACCTTTTTTTCCTGATGAGCGGGTGCACCCAAATTTAAAAATAAAATTACATATCATTTTAAAATTGATTCATACGAAAACTTAGAACTATAAAATTATGAATAGTATAAATCAGAACTAACGGAGAAAAGTTAACCAAAACCATTTTAGCTAATAGCTGAATATACTCCCTCTAGTTCATATTAAGTGAATTGTTGCGACTTTTTTTCATGATTCAAAATACTCTCTCCATTCACTTTTTACTTGCCACTTATTTCTAAAATAGATTTTCATTTTTACTTGTCATTTTTGACATATCAAGAAAAGACAATAATTATTTTCATGTTTTACCTCAACATTAAATACTTATTCTCCAAATCTTTTTCCTATACATCATTTAATATGAGATAGTTTGGTAAAATACATATATCATTAATTATTTTCTTAATGGGTGTACCAAGTCAAATTCTGACAACTAAAAGTGAACGGATGGAGTAATTGAATTTTTCAAAGTTCGAGAGAATTGTTGAAACCTTTTTTTCTCTTCATCTTTACCCTTTCTTCTAATAAGATTCTTAACTATTTTACATTTTCTAAAAGAATAATAGTGGAAAATAATCTTTAATTTTTATCTTTAAAAATAATTACTATAGAGTGTGTTATACTTAATAATTATGCCCATGTGCCTTAGCCTTGTGTATTATTAGTACATCCAACCTAGTTATAACTAATGTTTACATTAATTATACACTCTATTGTATATCAAAGTTGTATTATTAATACCATTAATTCCTAGGTATTAGTAATGCAATGATTATAATGCACGCATTAGTATGACTAAAGACTCAATTACCCCTCAAAATCCTTTTTTGTATCTTTTCCATCATAATAGTGGAGAGTATCTTTGTAAATAAATTTTTTATGCAATGCGTATTATTTTTCATACATTAAACAAAATAATACATAAAATAATCTATCTGTAATTTATTCAAGTATAACTAATACGTGCATTGCTAATGCAAAAACTACTAACATACTTTATGGATATTATTCTTACACATTCTACGTAACGACTCCTAAATATTTGTACGAGGCAAAAATCACACTTCTTTCTTCTCCCTCTCAATTACTGCAAAAATATACTTAATTAAAATGGAATATACAAGGCGAGAAGAGGATATACTTATAGTTGCTGTCCTAATAAACTTAGTTAGGGTATCTTTATGCCTTCTATATTACCAAAAAAGGCTTTGGTTGTAAAGGTTTCCTGGCAATATGTTTGGGCCTTTTTAGTGGAAAAGTTTATTGAACAAAAGATAAAAAGCGTAGCTAGTGCAATTAACTTTTTTTTGAAGGAGATTTCCTAATGCTACTTTGTGGTTTTTTGAGCAGTAGTCTATTTCAATATAATAAAAATAGCAAAATAAATATACACATTAACAAAGAATGCTAAAATTTTTATTGATATTAGTTAATTGTCATTAGATTCAATATCACTATAGGCTTTAACGACATTTTATAAAAAGTGCTAAGTGTAATTGTCACTAGTAATTGCTCCGAGCTAGCAATATAAGAGAAAAATCTTGGAGCTAGAGCATTCGTTGAGCAAGCTTTGCTAGATCGCTTTCTCCAACAACGAATTCGAAAGTAAGCCAAATGATCACTTTTCATTTACACGGTACTTAAGAAATTATAAAATAAAATGATCAATTTGACTAATTTACCCTTTATCCATATTGATGAATATCAAAATAATTTATGATGACATAGGGCATCCAAAAAGTATAAGTACTCTAAAGTGGGTGAGAGCAAAAGTACAAAGGAGTAATTAAATATTTAATGAACTCTTAAGAAAGTTAAATTCTAGGAACTTTAATTTTGATTAAGCTTCCAAAGAAAAATTATGGAAACATTAAGCATGATGATGATATTAATTATAGGGGTAAAATAGCAAAAAAATTAATTAATTTTATCTTGATTTAGTAAGTGATCAAGTAATTTGGGACAAGTATTTTAGAAAGGTGATCAGTTAATATGGGAGAGAGGGGGTATCAATTACTACTCTCTCTGTCCACTTTTAATTGTCATGGTTTCCTTTTTAGAGTCAAACTATAAAAACTTTGGTTTACAATGTATTTTTTTATCATATTGATATGCAAAAAATTGCAATTTATAGTACTTTTCGTATAGTTTTTTAATATCTAAATTTTTTATTTAAAATATCGAATTAATGTAATCTAATTTAACTTAAAAAATTAGTCAAATTAACTTTCGAAAAATGTAACATGACAATTAAAAGTGAATGGAGGGAGTATTTATAAGCAACTAGCTAGCCTCTAAAGGTGAGTGAGCTTGTAATTATTGTCATTGGGATTTAGTAATTAATGAAAGATTGAGAGAGTGTTACCCAAGTGTCCATTTATTTAACACCAATAATAGAGTTGTGAATGCCCCATTAGACTTTGCCTTCCCTTTGAACTTTTGACTACTACTATAAAAGTGCATATAATGACTAATGTAGTAGCTTCAAGTCTATAGAAAAATGAGAGTGTGGGAGGTTAAGTGTATAGTGCAATCCAGCCAACTCAACAGAAAGATAGATGAATTAAAAACTACTGTCTTCTGTAGGCACAAACTATAAATAAAGAAAAGTTCACAAGAATAACGTGGTTTGACAATCCACTCAAGAAACAAAAAAGGACAAGAAATAAAAGTGACAAAAACATATTTAAATTATCTTCTTTTTTTTAGTTTCATACCTCATAAACTATTGAAAGTGTGAGTTTCATATCTAAACTATCACTTATTAGTTTGAGAAACACACCTCAATGGTGTGTGTAATGCACTTTCTCTTTTATTTGGAAAAACATTGACAAATGACAATCTATATGGATAAAATATTCCACCTTAACACAAATTAAATAATAAACTATTAATATTAATTAAAAATTAAAGTATTACTATCTCAAAAAAAAAATTAAAAATTAAATTATTTTTCTTAACACACTCCACCACCTCCTCCTCACCCCCACTCCGACAATCCCCTGTCTTTTTATTTTCTAAAAAAATTGATATCATTTTATATTAAAAAAATAAAAATTCTACTCCATCCTATTTAACCCTCCATACCTAATTTATTTATTTATTTTTACATTTTTCTCGTTTTGTGTTAGATATGTACATATATTTTTTTTTTAAATTATACTTGAGTACCGAATATAACATAAATAAAAAATTATTTTAAAAAAAATTCTTGCGGTGACAAGTAAATAATATTTTTGATATGTATTTATCTAACACAAAATGAGAAAAAAAAATGAAAGCGGAGGGTTAGGTGGAGTGGGTGGAATTATTATTTTTAAAATAAAATAATATCTAAATTAGTATTTGAAGGTTGGAGGGGGAGGGGGGAGGGAAGGGGGAGATGAAGTAAAAAAATTAAATACTTTTATAAAAGAAATTTAAATAGAAAACAAAAAAAATGGGAGGGGGGGGGGGGTGTACGGTGAGAAGAAGTAATGGACTGGGATAAGAAAAATATTTTACATTTGTAACGACCCGAACCGTCGTTAATTAGGAGAAACAAAAATTTGAGGAATTATGTGCCACTGTCCTGCCACAGCGGGCCAGATGCCGTTATGGCGGCGGCGCCAAGTAGGGGTAAGTGGGCGCCAAGGCGGGATAGGTGAGGCAGAACGTAAATTATGAGAAATCATATTATCTCCATCTTCCTAAAATACCTAAATAAGTCGTAAAACACCCTAAAAACCTCAGAAAAGTTACTCTAAGCTTGGAAAGGAATGAGAAGGAGATTATAGGCGTGAGGATGGTGAAATCTTTCGGATTCTTGGACAAATCCATTGTCACGAAGCCCAGAAAACCCGAATCGAAGTCAAAAACTCCGTGCAACTGCTTGGCACCCAGGTAAGCTAGGTTTTATAAATTGAGTAGTTATAAATATGTGTTTGCTACGTAATATATGTAAATCAATGGTAGGGTTTATGTGTAGACCTCCGCGCACTGAGTGAATTCCATGGGTAATTCCTAGAAATCAAGATAATTGGGTTTATGTCTTGAGAAGAGAAATTGATGACTTGTTAGGGCTTCTAGAATTGCTATCTTGGATAGAATTGTTTCAAGAATAAGAATATGGAGTCATAATGGAACTAGAATTATGAACGTATGCTAGACCATAAATTGGGGTGATTGATTGAGGAATTATATAAATTGTGATTAAATCCTAGAAAGAAGCCTTAAATGATGAACTAGGGCTAAGCATGACAAATTAACGAATGCTGATAATGTTGCATTGTTGATCACACTTGTGTGAATAAGATGGGTGAATTATTATTGACATGAAATCATGACTTAAATGTATGATCTTGAGGATATACTTGTGTTTGTGATTGTGATGTGTTGAATGGATCGGTTGCCATGTTCCGACAGAACTAACTTGGATTGGTTGCCACGTTCCGGCATAACTATTGGATTGGTTGCCATGTTCCGGCATAACTATGGAATCGGTTGCCACGTTCCGGCATAACTAACTTGAATCGGTTGCCTCGTTCTAGCATAACTAACTGTTTGGGTTTGGGTTCCATGAGAGGACCAATGATGTGGCTTAATTGTGTGACTTGACAAAGGTGTTCGTTGTTTGTAAATGTTGATGATATTGTATATGTTCGTTATACATGTGATTATATTGTTCATTGACTTATACATGTTGGAATCGTTGGGTATAGTGGAAGGGTTAAGTATTTAAGGGGAGAGTAATAGATAGTAATAGTTGTTCGTGTGTTGTAATGGCGAAAAGTAGAGGAAGCGTGGGTGATGAAATATGCTTAGGTGGATTTCACCTTGGGGGAAAGAGATTGGGTTTAGTGTTGAGGGAGCTTGATGTAATGAATTATGTGACTATGGTTGGGTAATGTGACTAGGAAGTGGGGGTATGACGTGAACGGTTAGTTGAAATGTTGGTGGTTGTAATTGGGTGATTTCTCTTTGTGTTAGAATGGTTAGGCTATGATCAAGTACCTGGTAGGTAGATTGATTGAGAAGAATGTGAATGGTCAGAATACTAGTGTATATTGGAAGTATTTCTAGAGAGAGTAAAGGTGGAGAAGCGAGTGGTCTATCATATATTTTTACTAGTTGGTTTCTTATGTTATGTGGTGGGCGTTGGGTTGATCGATGATGCCTACCAGTACGTGTGTTTTGTAGTGATACTACTCTTGCTATGTCTTTTGACATAGTCTGGATGTTGGTGACGTTTCATTAGGTGAAGACGAAGAACTCTCCAGCAGCTTCTATTCTTCCTTCCGCATGGTGGGAGCTGTGTCTTTATTTATCTTGTCCAGATGTACTCTTAGTAGCTCTTGTACCTATTTATACTAGATTCATGGGAGTTGTTTAAATTACTTACAAGTTAAACCAAAAAGTGTGTCTAAGGGTATTGTTTATAAAATCACAAGTATTATATTTATTTCTGTTTTTTTTAATTTCCGCATGTTTTTACTATTGGGATATGAGGGTTCTCCTACTTAGGTGTTAGAGTAGGTGCCCGCACAATCCGATGGGTTGGGTCTTGACAACATTTTATTAAAAATAAAATAAAATTGGGATAATAATTTTTTAATCTTTAATTTTAACTAATACTAATAATTTATTTATAATTGTCAAGGTGAAATGTTTTATTGATGTGGAGTGTAACGTGACAATTTTCTTAAATAAAAGAGAGAGTGTATTACACACATCATGATGAGAGTGTGATAAAAGAGAGAGTTGTGTTTTTCAAACTAATAAGTGATAGTTTAGGTATGAAACTCACACTCTCAATAGTTTACGAATGAAACTTTAAAAAAAAGACAGTTCAGACATTTTTTGACACTTATCTCAAAGGAAAATGGTATATTTAGAGAGTAAAATTGAGAATTGGTCTTTAGCCACACTCTATTTTGCACTCTTATTTAGAGAGGTGAATTAGGAGAAGTACTATTCACATTTTTTATTTCAGTTTTTTATTATTATTTTTTTTTATTTATTTATTTTTTTTTTTTTTTTTTTTTTTTTTTTT
>JAJOOO010010627.1:0-37429 GCA_029582685.1 Solanum piurae
ATATTTTGGTCTAATATTTTCCTACATAGTTAATTTTCTTTAATGAAGATATGTCAATCGACTCCCCTTAGACAAGAATTGGTTCACCTCTCTAATCCAAATTAACACTAATAAATATAACATAATGATCTATATTTTCGTTATTTTTAATATTTAAATATTTAAAAAATAATTCTTAAGAATAAACCAGTACACATATAATAAAGGCCTGAATAATAAATAAATAAATATAAAGCAAATAAAAGAGGAAAGAGAAGGAAAATGAAATAGAAACAATTAATTATAATGAGCTCCAAGATTGAGAAATCAAACACAACTCACAAGAGCATAAACCCTAAGTTTAGGGATGGCAATGGAGTAGTGAGGGGTGGGGACAAAGCAGGTTGAACTTAACTCGCAAAAAATTTAATCTGCCCCACTCTGCTCCACATAACAATTTTTTACATTTTCAACCCGCTCCACAATTTTTAAATTTTTTTCCTTTACTAGTGTAGTTTGATACTAAAAATAAAATTAATAAAATAAATTCATTTTCATTAAGTTATATTAATTTAATAGATAATGAATAAATAAATTATTTTTTAGAAGTCAATTATGGAAAGCATGTAAGCAATTGTATTAGTTTTGATTGAACCATTTTTATTTACTATCTTGAATATTTTAGTAACTTTAAAGAAACTATCTTAATAGATAATGCTTTATCACTCTTATAACATGTAAAAGGTTAAAATTAAGTTTGAACTGGATAAAACCACATAGACCCGCAACCCGCCCTGCCCAACATTAGTTTTTAAAACAACCACTTCAACCCGCCCCGCATCCTTCCCCGCCCCGCATCCCTCCCCGCCCCACACAACCTTAAACCCTCCCCGCCCCGCATAGCCTTAAACCTTCCCTACATCTGCCCTGCCTCACACAACCTTAAACCTTCCCTGCCCCGCATAGCCTTAAATCCACCCAGCATCCGCCTCGCTACATTGCCATCCCTACCTAAGTTGCCCAAACTCTTCACTGTTGGTGTCGCACCCATGTTGACATGACGTCGGTGTGGGTGTGGGATCTGTACTCGGTCTGGTCAACCTGTTTTAGGTACTTTGACTAAAATCGAGGGAGAACTTTTAGACAGATTCAATGATTCCTGTGCGCAAAATAAAAACTAAGGAGAAATTGAAGAATGTAATATATTGTATTACGAGTGTCAATATGAGCCCAAATATAGGTATTCCGCCCAAAATTTAATGGGTTGGGCTCAAGATAATTTAAATGGGTCAATCATAACACATTCAAGTCTTAACTCATTTTAAAAGAATCTTCTATTGAGTCAAATTTACTCTCTAATTTTAACCCCATTTTAAGATTATTTATTTGAATTGGTGTAATGTATGTTCTCATATTAAAGGTATAAATTACAGTCTATTTTATATCTTCTATGATTTATCTATCAATTTTCTAACTTATTTTTTTTATTTCTTGAATTGAAATCCAAATTGTGGTTAGAAAACGTAAATAATAATATGTTAAAATAATTGAGATTAAGTAGGTCAATTTGTGCGGACTCATGACCCAAATCGATCTTTAGCCCATTTGAGCGTAAAGTAAATTTGGGAAGATCATGACCCAACATGATTACTATTTCAACCCATCTTAATATCATATATTTAAATTCATCCTGCCCATTTTACACCCCTAATATATACCATATGGGATAAGAAGATATATTATACCAGTTACTTCCATATTAACTGTTCGCATTACTAAAACTAGTATACGTACCCACGCATTGCGCGGATGATTTTAAATGTAATAATTTTATAATTAAAAATAACTAATAAATTGTAGAATGCACTTAATAATATATTTAATTTATAATAATAATATTATAATACAAAATCATTAACTTGTGTATTTGAGTAATATTAAATTAATATTATTAGTACACAATTTAATTTATTGTATTAAAATAAATTTTATATATATATATAATTTATTCTTTTTATGTCGGTTGAATAAAAAAATTAAGTTAATATTTTATCAATTCTAACCTTCCATATGACATTTGATATCATAAGACTAAATAACATGTTGAAACATTTTATATATGTTTTATTCAATATTAAAATATTATATTAAAATATTCAAAATACTATTTATTGTATTAATATGTGTAAAGTATAATAGAAAATTGATATAAAGGTAAATCTTAATTAGTACGATTGCTATATTAGATTTAATTAATGTATGCAGAGGATATATTAAATTTTAATTTGAATCAGAAACCATATGGATATGAAGGAGAGGATGTTTATTTAAATTTTATCCAGTAAAGCATATTCTGTGTAGGTATAGTTATCTTTGAATTAAAATCTAAAAAGTTATAAATTGAAAATTAAAAACTTATCGTATATTTTAGAATCGTAATTTTCAACTTAATTTGATGTTGTTATATAATATTGTGAATAGTCTTAAATTTGTTAAATGACTTATAATAGTGATATTGTTCAAGATAGAATTTAAGCTAGCTAGATATAGATAAATAATGTTTATCTTAATTTCAAAAGTTTAAATTTTATTTATCATAAATTATTTTCCAATTTTGAAATTTGATTATCCTTTAAAAGTAATATTATTAAAACATAACTTAATGCCTTCTATGTGTATAATAGTGATAGAGATTATCATTTTAAATTTTTGCTATTAAAATTCCCCATTTATCTTGTGCTAAGGTTGCAAATATGTAAAAATAAATAAATAAATAATAATAATAATAATAATAATAATAATAATAATAATAGAAGACATTAAATTATGTTTATCATAACATTATAGCTAGTTTTTGAGTAATTATCTCAAACCACAGAAAGAGACATGTTTTTAAACATATGAGCTGAGTATATTTTGGGAGTAGTATTGAGCACCGATATGAGACGAGTTCATAAAAACTCAAGTCTCTATAAACCATGTAGCCAATGTGGGTAGAAAGGGTCATACTTTTTAGATGATTCCTTAATGCTTTTTAGCATAGACTAGTGGATCCACTTAGTTGAGGCGTTCTATATCTCAGTAAGTTATAGGACTGTTCTGGCAGCGTGGGCGAGACGTTGTATCATCACATAGCTCATAGTGATGGTTGTCGGTTAGAGAATCTCCCAGACAAAATTTATTTTTGTATTCTTATATACAACTATAATATTATGGTATTTTCAATACTTTGAGATGTTATCTACTATTTTAAATGCTTTATATAAACTGCATCTTTACTGTTGTTTATTTATGCATTGAGTTGAGTATCCATGAGTTGAGTAAGGCTGAGGTAAGTGTTTCTTTCAGATTTCAGTTCAAGCTTATGTCATGTTTAGTTTTCCCCTCGCATGCTCGTACATTCAATGTACTGATGCCATTTGGCCTGCATTTTTTATGATGCAGATACAGGTAACCAGGATCAACATCCACCATTTCGTTGATCCAGTTGCGCATTTCAGAATCATTTGGTGAGCCTCCTTGCTTTCCGGAGGATCCCTTTTCATTGCTTTGTTTATTTCAGTTGTTAGGATGATCGGGGGTCTTGTCCTAACATCCCTCATAAGTATTAGAGGCTTCATAGATAGTTAGACATTAGTAGTTCATTAGTCTTATTCATTTAAGTTATTTTGATTATAAGACTTGAGTTGCCTTTATGGCCAGTTGAATTTTCTCTTTTATACATTCTAAGTTTGATTCTTAAAGTTATCTCTTGAGTCGTCTTAAATGTTGAGTAAAGTCTTCCGCTGAGTAGTAAGCTAGGCGAAGGGTTAGCTTGGGGCTATAAATGGTTCTCAAGTGCCAGTCCCTCCCGGGGTGTAGGATTAGGGTGTGACAAACTTGGTATCTTTAACATCCCTCTACTATAAAGATTTAGAATTAGAAAGAAACCGTTTTTGTGAATAATCAAATTTGGAAAGTTTGACAAAGTTAAGCTAAGTATGCATTTTGGGTTAACTTCAAACGACCATAAATCCTAGATAAGGATGATTTAGGTGTTCTACAAGATAACTTAGGAAATATCTTTAAATTATCTTTCCAACGCCACCGAGTTTGATCAATTTTGAGTTCGTATGAGGGAGATATGCCCATTTGAAGTTGGGCTGTCTAGATAAGGAAAGTAAAAACTAGCTTTTAGAAGGGCATTATGGTCTTTTCACTACCCAATTATTTAAATTCGTTTTTGGTAATTAAGTTGGGGTCTAAACTGATTGGATTCAGTTTACGCTATTGAAAATAAGTTAGGGTTTTGAGAGAAGAGAAAAGAAGAGGAGAAAGGAGAAGAAGGAGCAAGGAATCGCCAAGTTCTTGAAGAATTGCTTGTAGATTTCGTCAAGGGGTGATACCTACGAGGTATGTGAGATCACATAGCATTGGGTTAGTTCACCCACGTGCCAATCATGATTTTATTCAGCAAAATTATGTTCTTGAAAGTATATAAATTGAGTTCTTGATGAATTTGTTTGAAGTTTCTATTGGTTTCTTGATTGTTGAAGTTGTGGAGAAATTCTTGATTTAGATTCATAAATTTAGATGTATTTTTGAGTAGATTCTTGCATATTTTGGTTATGTAGTCGAATCTAAGTGTTTGGGGAAAGAACCAATCGAAACTAGAGGTTTTGGAGTTGAAAAATGACTAAGAAAATTTTGAGTCTTCTGGGCAGGGATCTGGGGAGCTGCGCCAGCCAGAGCTTCCCACTTTGGGTTCTGTAGTTTGGGCTCTGGGTGCCTTTCCAGCTAGTGCTCCCCAACCCAGGTTCTGTAGTTTCAGCTTTGGCGCCCCACTCCACTCTGAGAGCCAGGGACGCCAGGTTCTCTACCCTTTCCCACTTCTTTTCGATTAAGTTCTTATGAAACGTACCTATGTTTTCTAGTTGACTTATACACTTTAAGGTACGTATAAACAACATAAAATCATCCATAACATGAGATCATGAGCCTTGAATCCAAAATTCAATTCAAGGAAAGTTAAGAGTCAAGTCAAGAGAAGTTCAAGACTTTCCCTAGAGTCTTTTACAAATGTGTTAACTTTGTTTTAAGACTTGAGTTTTGAGTTGAGTAAAGAGTAAATATTGAAGTTAATTTCTTCATAAGCGTATATGGGGACTATGTATTCCCGAAGAGCAAAATGTTTTCACCCTTAAAAAAGAAAGGAAACTGAGATTTCTAAAGGAACCTTTGAACTAGTTTTCAGTAAAGAGTAAATGCTTTCACAATTAAGCAAGAGGGGAAACACTGATTTCCAAGATAGCCTTCGGGCAAGTTTTTTTGAATAATTATCTCAAACCACAGAGTTATGATTTTAAACTTAAGAGCTAGTTATATTTTTGGAGTAGTATTGATCACCGATATGGGGGAGAGTTCAGACAACTCCCACTCCCATAAACCATGTAGCCATCATGGGTAGAAAAGAGTCATACTTTTTAGATAATTCCTTAGTGCTTTTTAGAATAGACTAGTGGATCCACTTAGTAGTCAGGTTCTATACCCTCGGCAAGGTATAGTACGACCCTGGCAGCGTGAGGAAAAATGTTGTATCATCACAATAACTCTTACGTGATGATTGTTGGTTAGAGAAACTCCCACAAAAGTATTTTGTATTATTATATACATAGAGTTACTTGTATTTTCATATATATCCAGAGGTTATATTGTATCTTTGAATACATACAGAGTTACTATTGTATTTCTAAATACACAGAGTTGTTATGCTTATTTTAAAAGCTTTTCTTTATATTGCATTTATATTATCGCTGTATATTGAAATGAGTTCAGTTCAGTTCAGCTCAGTTGAGTTGAGACCAGGTTTGTTCTTTTAGTTCCTTTTTCTAGCTTATGTATTGTTTTAGAATTCCCCTCACATGCTCGTATATTCAATGTACTTCTGCCATTTGGCTTGCATCGTTGTTATGATGCAGATACAGGTAACCAGGATCATCATCTAGCGCATCGTTGATTCTAGTTGAGCTTCAGAGTTTGTTGGTGAGACTCCTTGCTTCCGGAGGATCCCCTTTTTGATTAATTTATCATTTTAGTTCATTAGGATATCATGGGTCTTATCTCGACATCCATCTCAATTACTAGAGGCTTCATAGACATTTAGTTAGTTAGTTAGTTCATTTGTCACTATCTTGTTATTGGCTTATGTTGATCTTGAGGTGCCTCTTTGTCTAAGTTGAATGTTATTTCTAAACATTCTCAGTTTATCTATTTATACAGTTTAGCATGATAGTATTTTAATACTTTCTTTATCATGAGGTAAGTATTCCGCTAAGAGTCAAGTCAGGCCAAGGGTTCGCTTGAGGCCAACAATGGTTCTCGAGTGCCAGTCCCGCCTAGGGTGTAGGCTCGGGACGTGACAAACTTAGTATCAGATCACAGAGTTCAAGAGTCCTAGGGAGTCTATGAAGCTGTGTCAGTAGAGTCCTAGTTATCAGTGTGAAGCACGCCACATCTATAATTAGGAGGCTGCGACACTTAGGAATGTTCTCACTTCTTTCATACTCATTTTGTGCGATAGAGTTAATCTCTATAAAAGTTTCTTCTAAATCTTGCTTGCGCGTGTCTTTCTAATCATGCCTCCACAAAGAGCTGTCTGAGGTTGCCCGAGTAGAAGAAACGTTGAACCACATAAACAACAGGTACCTAATGCACCAAAAGTGCAACCCCAATGAGAGATCACCAATGTTGTGTTTCGTGAGGCCATCTGGATGTTGAGCCAAGTTGTGATAAACCAAGCTGGTCAATATATAGAGAATCGATAGGAAGTGGTGGATACTTCAAGGATCCGTGAGTTCTTAAGGATGAATCCACCAAGCTTCACATGTTCAAGTGTTACAGAGGATCCATAAAACTTTGTTGAAGAACTTCCGAAGGTTTTTGAGATCATGCATGTTGCTGATGCTGAGAGGGTGGAACTAGCTGCATACCAAATGAAGGGTGTCACTAGAATATGGTTTGATCAATGGAAGAAGAACCGAGTTGAGGGTGCACCACTTGTGAGTTGGGCTTGTTTTGAGGAGGCCTCCTTTGCTTCTCTCAGTTCTTGGGGAAAGGTACGAGAGTTCCTCACTCTTAAGAAGGATTCTTTGAGCGTTCATGTGTACAGTCTGAAGTTCACACAACTTTCCCGGTATGCTCCGGAGATGGTTGTTGATATGAGGAGCAGGATGAGTTTATTCATTGCTGGGTTGTCTCGCCTGTCAAGCAAGAAAGGCAAGTCAGCTATGCTTTCAAGGGATATGGACATAGCAAGACTAATGATCCATGTGCAACAAGTTGAGGAGGACAAGCTGAGGGATAGAGAAAAGTTTAAGAATAATAGGACTAAGACATAAGGGAATGAGTCCGGGGAGTAAAAAAGTAATGTGAACCGCTCTTCCTTCCAACAGAAACAAAAGAGACTTGCTCCATCATCTGCTAGTGCACCTACACCAAAGAACAAATGTGAGTACAATAGTAAGAATTTCAGAGCTAAACCTGCCTATTCTAAAGGTAGTATGGAACAAGGGGTAGTAAGCCTCATGCATGTGCTAAGTGTGGTAGAAGCCACTCAGGGATGTGTCGTGATGGCTCCACTGGTTGCTTCAAGTGTAGCCATAATGGTTATTTTATGCGAGAGTGTCCAAGGAATGACCAGGGTAATGGTAATGGGGGAAATAGAGCCCAGTCTTCTTTAGTTGCTCCACCAGACAGAGCTGCATCTAGAGAATCTACTTCAGGGGTAGGCGGAGAAGCAAACCGTCTTTATGCTATTACTAGTCGGCAAGAGCAAGAGGATTCTCCACATGTTGTGACTGGTATGATCCAAGTCTTTAACTTTGATGTTTATACTTTGCTAGATCTAGGAGCAACATTATCCTTTGTAACTCCTTATGTTGCGATGGATTTTGATATTCTTCCTGAAAAACTTAGTGACCCCTTCAGTGTTTCTACACTTATTGGTGAGTCTATTCTAGCAGAAAGAGTTTATCGTGATTGTACCATTTCCATCAATCACAAGAGCACCATGACTGATTTAGTTGAGTTAGACATGGTAGATTTTGATGTTATTCTTGGTATCGACTAGCTTCATGCCTGTTATGCCTCAGTTGATTGTAGAATAAGAGTTGTCAAATTCTAGTTTCCTAATATGCCAGTTTTAGAGTGGAAAAGTAGTTCAGCAGTGCCTAAGGGTAATTTTATTTCATACCTCAAGGAAAGGAAGTTAGTTTCCAAGGGGTGTGTCTATCACTTAGTCTAAGTTAATGACTCTAGTATTGAGATACCTCCTAATCAGTTAGTTTCAGTAGTAAAAGAGTTTCCAGAAGCCTTTCAAGGTGATCTTCCTGGAGTCCCTTCTGAGAGAGAAAGAGACTTCGATATAGATATTCTTCATGATACTCGTCCTATATTTATTCCGCCATATAGGATGGCACCAGCAGAGTTGAAAGAGTTGAAAGAACAGTTGAAAGATCTCCTAGAGAAAGGCTTTATTCGACCAAGTGTCACACCTTGGGGCGCTCCGGTCTTGTTTGTGAGGAAGAATGATGGTTCCCTTAGAATGTGTATAGATTACCGTCAGTTGAACAAGGTTACCATCAAGAATAAGTATCCTCTTTCGAGAATTGATGATCTTTTCGATCAGCTTCAGGGTGACACTTATTTCTCTAAGATAGACCTCAGATCTGGCTACCATCAGTTAAGAGTTAGGGAATGTGATATTCTAAAGACAGCTTTCAGGACCCGTTATGGTCATTATGAGTTTCTGGTCATGTCGTTCAGTTTAACTAATGCACCTGCAGCGTTCATGGACCTTATGAATAGAGTGTTCAAGCCTTATTTAAATATGGTTGTTATTGTGTTCATTGATGACATTCTAATCAATTCAAGGAATGAGGAAGATCATGCTAGTCATCTCAGAATAGTTCTCCAAGCTCTAAAGGATAGAGAGTTGTATTCCAAGTTCTCTAAGTGTGAGTTTTTGCTTGAGTCTGTGGCATTCTTTGGCCACATTGTTTCCGGTGAGAGAATTAAAGTTGACTCTTAGAAAATAGAGGCAGTGCAGAATTGGCCTAGACCCACATCTCCAACTGATATTAGGAGTTTCTTGGGGTTGGATGGATATTATAGAAGGTTCATAGAGGGGTTCTCATCTATTTCGTCCCCTTTGACCAAGTTAACGCAGAAAATAGTGAAATTTCAATGGTCTGAAGCTTGTGAGAAAAACTTTCAGGAATTGAAAAAGAGGTTGACTATTGCCCCAGTATTGACCTTACCAGAAGGTACGCAAGGCTTCATTGTATATTGTGATGCGTCCAGAGTTGGTTTGGGTTGTGTGTTAATGCAGACTGGCAAAGTTATAGCATATGCCTCCAGACACTTGAAAGTTCATGAAAAGAATTACCCAACCCATGATCTAGAGTTGGCTGCCTTAGTATTTTCTTTGAAAATATGTCTTCACTATCTTTATGGTGTTCATGTAGATGTATTCACTGATCACAAGAGTCTTCAATATGTGTTTAGTCAGAAAGAGCTTAATCTCAAACTGAGAAGTTAGTTAGAGTTAATCAAAGATTATGACATGAATCTTCTTTATCACCCAAGTAAGGCTAATGTTGTTACTGATTCCTTGAGTAGATTATCTATGGGTAGTACCGCCCATTTTGAGGAAGATAAGAAAGAGTTAGCAAAAGATGAGAACAGACTTGCATTATTAGGAGTTCGACTAATGGATTCCACAGAAGGAGGAGTAGTGGTGATGAATAGGCTGAATCATCATTAGTGTCATAAGTGAAAGATAAGCAAAACCAAGACCCTTATTTTATTGAATTGAAGACAAATGTTCATAAGCAAAAAGTATTAGCTTTTGAACAAGGGGGAGATGGTGTATTGAGGTATCAAGGTAGATTTTGTGTACCAAGGGTGGATGAACTCCAAGAGAGGATCATGGAGGAAGCTCATAGCTCCAAATATTCAATTCATCCAGGTTCCACAAAGATGTATCGTGACTTGAGAGAAGTGTATTGGTGGACCATTATGAAGAAAGGTATTGTTGAGTTCGTTGTAAAATGACCGAATTGTCAACAAGTTAAAGTAGAGCACCAAAGGCTCGGTGGTATGGCTCAGAATATAGGACTTCCAGAATGGAAGTGGAAGATGATCAATATGGATTTTATTATTGGGTTTCCACGGTCTCGCATGCAACATGATTCTATTTGGATGATTGCTGATAAAATGACAAAATCAACCCACTTTTTGCCGGTAAAGACTACCCATTCAACAGAGGATTGTGCCAAGTTGTACATTCAACAGGTAGTAAGACTTCATGGAGTTCCGGTTTCCATTATTTCAGACAAAGGTGCACCATTTACTGCACAGTTTTGGACGTCTTTCTAGAAAGGCTTGGGTTCAAAGGTGAACTTGAGCACTGCTTTTTATCCTTAGATAGATGGTCAAGCAGAGCGAACTATTCAGACTTTAGAATATATGTTGAGGGCTTGCGTGATTGATTTCAAAGGTAATTGGGATGATCACCTACCTCTCATTTAGTTTGCTTACAACAATAGTTACAACTCCAACATCCAGATGGATCCTTATGAAGCTCTTTATGGAAGAAAATGCAGATCTCCAGTTGGGTGGTTTGAAGTTGGTGAAGTTGGGTTGATAGGACCACACTTAGTTCATCAATCTATGGAGAAAGTGAAAGTGATTCAAGAGAGGTTGAAAACAGCGCAGAGTCGTTAGAAATCCTACACTATTGCTAGGAGAAGGGAGTTAGAGTTTGAAGTATATGATTGTGTATACTTGGAAGTCTCACCCATAAAGGGTGTTATGAGATTTGGTAAGAAGAGGAAGCTTAGTCCCCGGTATATTGGTCCTTACAGAATATCCAAGAGGATCGGTAATGTAGCCTATGAGTTGGAGCTAGCACAAGAGTTAGTAGCAGTTAATCCAGTGTTCCACATCTCAATGTTGAAAAAGTGTATGGATGATACTTCCTTGATCATACCAATTGAACATATTGGTATCAAGGATAGCTTATCTTATGAGGATATTCCTGTTCAGATTCTAGATCGCCAAGTTCACAAGTTGAGAACAAAAGAGATAGCATCAGTCAAAGTTCTGTGGATAAATCAGTTTGTAGAGGAAGCCACTTGGGAAGATGAAGAGGATATGAAGAAGAGATACCCACATCTTTTTGAATCTACAGAAAATCCAAATTAAGGTACTAATCCTTTTCTTGACATTTATTTTTAAGTTGGCATGTTGTATTTACATTTTTGCTTGTTGGGTGTTGAGCTGAATATTAGATGTTACACCCTTAGCCTTCTAAGAGTAATCTCATTCGAGGATGAATGTTCCCAAGGGGGATATATTGTAACACCCCGCTACTAGAGATATTTAGAATTAGAAAGAACCCATTTATGGAAATAATCAAATTTGGAAAGTTTGACAAAGTTAAGCTAAGTATAAGTTTTGGGTCAACTTCAAACTACCATAACTCCTAGCTCATGATGATTTATGTGTGCTACAAGATACTATAGGATATATCTTTGAATTATTTTTCCAACGCCACCGAGTTTGATCGATTAAAATGTTTTCACCTTTAAACAAGAAAGGAAACTGAGATTTCTAAAGGAGACTTTGAGCTAGTTTTCAGTAAAGAGTAAATACTTTCACAATTAAGCAAAAGGGGAAACACTGATTTCCAAGAGAGCCTTCAGGCAAGTTTTTGAGTATATATCTCAAACCACAGAGTTATATTTTTAAACATAAGAGCTAGTTATATTTTGGGAGTAGTATTGAGCACCAATATGGGGAAGAGTTCAGACAACTCCAGCCCCCATAAACCATGTTGCCATCATGGGTAGAAAAGGGTCATACTTTTTAGATGATTCCTTAGTGATTTTTAGCATAGATTAGTGGATCCACTTAGTAGTCAAGTTTTATACCCTCGGCAAGGTATAGGACAGCCCTGGCAGCGTGAGAAAAAATTCTATATCATCATAATAGCTCTTATGTGATGGTTTTCGGTTAGAGAAACTCCAACATAAGTATTTTTATTATTATATACACAAAATTACTTGTATTTTCATAGATATCCATAGGTTATATTGTATCTTTGCATACATACAGAGTTACTATGGTATTTCTAAATACACGGAGTTGTTATCCATGTTTTAAAAACTTTTCTTTATATTGCATTTATATTATCGGTTTATATTGAAATAAGTTCAGTTCAGTTCAGTTCAGTTGAGACCAGGTTTGTTCTTTCAGTTCCTTTTTCAAGCTTATGTCTTGTTTTAGAATTCCCCTCGCATGCTCGTACATTCAATTTACTCATGCCATTTGTCCTGCATCGTTATTATGATGCAGATACATGTAACCAAGATCAGCATCCAACATCGTTGATTATATTTGAGCTTCAGAGTTTGTTGGTGAGCCCTTTTACTTCCGAAGGATCCCTTTTTTTATTACATTATCATTTTAGTTCATTAGGATGTCGTGGGTCTTGTCCCGACATCCATCTCAGTTACTAGAGGATTCATAGACAGTTAGTTAGTTAGTTCATTTGTCACTATCTTGTTATTGGCTTATGTTGATCTTGAGGTGCCTCTTTGGCTAAGTTGAATGTTATTTCTAAACATTCTCAGTTTATCTATTCAGATAGTTTAGCATGATAATATTTTAATACTTTCTTTATCATGAGTTAAGTCTTCTGCTAAGAATTAAGCCAGGCCAAGGGTTTACTTGAGGCCATTAATGGTTCTCGAGTGTCAGTCCCGTCTAGGGTGTAGGCTCAGGGTGTGATAGTATCAACACCTAGAGTTCAAGAGTCCTAGGGAATCTATGAAGCCGTGTCTTTAGAGTCCTAGTTATCGGTGTGAAGCGCGCCACTTCTATAATTAGGAGGCTGCAACCTTTAGGAATTATCTCACTTTTTTCATACTCATTTCGTGCGATAAAGTTGATCTTTAAAAAGTTTCTTCTAATTTTTTCTTGCACGTGACTTTTAGATAAAGCCTTCACGAAGAGCTGGCAGAGGTTATCTCGATAGAAGGAATGTTGCACCACAGGATCAAGGGGTACCTAATGCACCCGAAGTGCAACCCCAAGGAGAGGTCACCAATGCGGAGTTCTCGAAAGCTATCCGGATGTTGAATCAAGCTTTGACCAATCAAGTTGGACAAAAAGAAAATCGATAGGAAGTGGTTGATACTTCTAGGGTCCGTGAGTTCTTAAGGATGAATCCTCCAATCTTTACTGGTTACAATGTCAATGAGGATCCAAAAAACTTTGTAGAGGAACTTCAAAAGGTCTTTGAGATTATGCGCATTGCTGATGTTGAAAGGGTGGAACTAGCTACATACCAAATGAAGGGTGTCGCTAGAATCTGGTTTGATCAATAGAAAAAGAATAGGGCTGAAGGTGCACCACTTGTGAGTTAGGCTTTGTTTGAGGATGCCTTCTTGGGGCATTTCTTTCCCCGTGAACTGAGAGAAGCAAAGGCACGAGAATTTCTCAATCTTAAGCATGAATCTATGAGTGTTCATGAGTACAGTCTAAAGTTCACCCAACTTTCCCAATATGCTCCGTAGATGGTTGCTGACATGAGAAACATGATGAGTTTGTTCGTTGCTGGGTTGTCTCATCAGTTTAGTAAGGAAGACAAGGCAGCTATGCTAATAGGATATATGTACATAGCAAGGTTGATAATCCATGTACAACAGGTTGAGGAAGAGAAGTTGTGTCACTCCCCGAGGCTTCCCCTTTGACGTAAACACGGGACTTAGGATCACGAGTGACCCCAAGCTAAAACTGAGCTGGCATATCATAAGCATATAAACAATTTACTGGAATTAAGGGATACTATGCGGAAGCTTAAATCAGAAGATAACTAAGATGGAGAATACCCAACATTGGTCTGAATAACATACTGAATAAGAGTTTACAATACTGGATTACAACTCAAAATACTAGAAATGATTCTAACTATGTCTAAAATAAGCCTCTAACTAACTAGAGATGCCCCCAGCTAACTCTAGAAAAACTGAAACTAAAAAGGAAAGACTGAATATAAAACATGTCAATCATCCTCGAAGAATGAGGGTTCACCATTGATGCTGTTGAATACGGATCGGGAATCGATCTAAATGTGATCTGAAAGCTGAGGACCTAAATCTACATCACGAGAAGATGTAGTGCAGAGTATGCATCAGTACTTGAAAGGTACTGAGCATGCATGATAAGATAAAGCTGAACAAATATACATAACTGAACAAAACATACTGACCAATGATATAAGGTGAACACAATAAAGATAATGAAAATGAACTGAACTGAAGGCAATGACCAAGTACATGAGATGCTGAAACTGAATACTGAAATATAATTGGTAACCTGGTTAATGCACTAGAATCTGACTGTGGGAGCTACTAATAACCGACATAAACCACATGAGCTAAATGTGGAGTCCGATGTATATGCCCCATCGAGAGGACCCAATATACCTTGCCAGGGGTATAAAGGCATGACTGGCGTGATCACTATATATGATGCATACATAGGGGACTTAACCTATCGGGGCACGTAGTTCTGGGAATATGAGAGTGACTGAACCTAGTCCAACTCGGTATTAAGCCTACTCCCAACTAGAATGTGTACAATACAACACAAATACAATAAACTGGATAGCTCAAGATTCTGACATGCAAACAAAAAATGAAACATTAAGTACTGATAACAAAATATTTAAAAACTGATGCATGTATATCTGTATAAACTTACCTAGCAAGTGTAATTCATGAACTAAACGAATCTACACAACTAGGATTCTGAATTTCATGCAAGAATTAAGCAATATGGTTACAAAAGCATAATACTTTGATTAGGATTACTCTAACAGCTAAATCATAGCAATTATCTGAAGTTCTAGAAACCCTAGGTCTAAACAACATGAAGGGAATCAAGAATCTGACTGAATTCTAGGGATCTAATGGGTGAAAGGAACCCACTATTAAAATCCCAAATACCTGGTGAAAAATTTCATGGAGAAATATTTCGATTTCAAGGCTGGAACTGAAGAAAACCTTGATGTTGTTCTTGAGGATGCTAACGCCTAAATTCTCTTCTTTTTGCTCTAGTTTTGGTGAAATTAGGTGAATCAGTCGCTTAAGGTAAAGTCTGATTAAGTTACTAGGCTAATACTAACCAAAACGACATAGTTTAGGGGTTAAACGACGTAGTTTAGGTGTCCAACGCATAGGGGAAAGACAAAAAAAACCCTGACGTAAAATCTCTCGAAGCCACGACGGCCCCTGACCGATGGACCGTGGACTATCTGACGGTCCGTCCTGGCAGGGCGTCATTTGGTGTCTGGGAGTTGAATGCTCGAGGTATGAACCACGACCTGCACCACGGACCGTGGTTTAACCTACGGTTTGTAGGTTCTGGCGTAAGTCTAGACTTAGCTGGATTTTTTATGGTTTTGGGGAGGGGGTTGCAGGTGGCCAACCGCAGACCCCAACTACAGTTCGTGGGTCAACCTACAGTATGTAGGTGGCCCTATTGCTGGCACCTGCAAATTCTATAATTCTGCATTTTGGTCTTCCTAGCATATGGGGTGTTACATTATCTCCCCCTTGGGAACATTCATTCTCGAATGAAGAATAAACTAGCTGGGTATGGAGGTAAAGAGCTAAAAACCCTACCACTAAGTACTGGAAACTGAAATCTAACTGAACTAAGTTCCAAGAACATGCAAATACGCTGAAAATGAAAGAATAACTGAAGGAACATGATACTAAGACTAAATTTACGCAAGAGTAACTGAAAGGCTGGAGAAGAACTATTAACTCAAGCTGGAATGGAATCGGAAGGAAAGAGATGTGGATACTTGGCCTTCATGGCTGCTTCTGCTTCCCAAGTAGCTCCCTCTACAGACTGACTCCTCCACAAAACCTTAATTGAAGCGAATGAACAGTATAAAGATCTTCTTCATCGATAACAAGCTTTTCCTTTCATTTCAACTGGCACATCTTCATAAGTGAGTCTATCCTTCACAGCCACACTTTCTAATGGTACTATGGATGCTAGATCACCCACACACTTCTTCAACAACGAAATGTGAAAGACCGGATGTACCGCTGCTAGTTCTGCTGGCAACTCTAACTCAGAAGACACTTTACCAACCCTTTTCAAGATTCTGTAAGGACCTATATATCTGGGACTGAGCTTCCCTTTCTTGCCAAATCTCATCACCTCTTTCATAGGTGACACTTTTAGGAAATCCCAATCATCGATCTTGAATTCTAAGTCCCTTCTCCTTACATCTGCATCAGACTTCTGGCGACTCTGGGCTGTCTTAAGTCTATCTCTGATGATCTAAACTTTTTCCATAACATCATGAACCGAATCTGTCCCTACCAAGGCTGTTTCACCTACTTCAAACCAACCAACTGGAGATCTACATTTACACCCATCTAATGCCTTATAAAGGACCATCTGAATGCTGGAATGGTACCTATTATTGTAGGCGAACTCTATAAGAGGAAGGTGATCATCCCAACTGCCCTTGAAGTCGATTACGCAAGATCTTAACATGTCCTTTAAGGTCTGAATGGTACACTCTGCCTGACCATCCGTTTGTGGATGAAATGTTCTGCTAAGATTAACCTGAGTACCAAGACCTTTCTGAAATGACTTCCAGAAATGAGAGGTAAAATTGAGGATCTCTATATGAAGTGATAGACAAAGAAACCCCATGCAACCTGACTATCTCATTAATGTAAAGCTTGGCGTAGTACTCCACCAAATCTGTAGTCTAAATAACCAAGAAATGAGCGAACTTAGTAACTCTGCCTACTATTACCCAAATGGAGTCATGTTGTCTGTGAGTACGAGGTAAACCGGTAATGAAGTCCATGTTGATCACTTCCCACTTCCATGTAGGAATGTTAATCTCTTGAGTCATACCTTCTAGTTTCTGATGTTCTACCTTCACCTGCTGACAATTAGGGCACTTAGCCACAAAGTCTGCTATATCCCTTTTCATGCCATTCCATTAAAAGACTTCCCGTAGATCACGGTACATCTTAATGGCACTTGGATGAATAGAATACCTGGAGTTATGGGCTTCTGTAAGGATCTGTTGTCTCAACTCACCCATCTTAGGAACAAATAAACGACTCTAGTAGCGAAGCATACCATCTCTCCCTTGGGAAAAAACCTCAACTTTCTGCTGATGAACTGAACCCTTCAGTTGAAGAAATATCGGATCACTGTCTTTTTTTTCCTTAACCTTCTTTACCAATGAAGATTCTGATCCATTCTGAACTATCACACCATCATCTGATATGTTCATAAGGCAAGCTCCTAAGCGAGCAAGCCGGTGAACATCTTTTGTTAATTCCTTCCTTTCTTCCTCAACATGTGATACACTACCCATTGATAGTCTTCTAAGAGCATCAACTACTACATTGGCCTTACAAGGATGGTAAAGCACATTCATATTATAGTCCTTGAGGAATTCAATCCATCTCCTCTAGCAAAGATTCAACTCTTTCTGGGTGAACACATACTGGATGCTCTTTGGTCTATGAACACATCTACGTGAACACTATACAAGTAATGTCTCCTAATATTTAGGGAAAATACTACAGCTGCAAGCTCGAGGTCATGAGTCGGATAGGTCTTCTCATGCACCTTAAGCTGTCTAGAAGCATAATCTATAACCTTACCATGCTGCATCAACACACAACCTAGGCTGACTCTTGATGCATCACAATAGATCACATAACCTTCTGAACTCTCTGGTAGAGTCAAAATAGGAGTTGTAGTCAACATAGTTTTCAGTTATGAGAAGCTCTTCTCACACTCATCTCATCGCTGAAACTTAACCTTTTTCTGAGTCAACTTAGTCAATGGAGAAGCTATGGATGAAAATCCTTCCATGAACCTTCTGTAATAACTGGTTAAAACTAAGAAACTTATGATATCTATTTGATAGGTAGGTCTGGGCCATTGTTTCACTGCCTCTATATTTTGAGAATCCACTCGGATCCCTTTGCTATACACTATATGTCCAAGGAAGGAAACAAATTGTAACCAAAACTCACATTTTATGAACTTAGCGAATAACTGACGATCTTTGAGAGTTTGCAGGACAGCCCTCAAATGAGTCACATGCTCTTCCTCACTCCTAGATTAAATGATGATATCAACGATAAAGACGATTACGAACAAGTCCAAATACTGCTTGAACACCTTGTTCATCAAATCCATTAAAGTTGTAGGAGCGTTGGTTAGTCCAAATGACATAACTACAAATTCATAATGACCATACTGAGTTCTGAAGGCAATTTTTGGGATGTCACTATCTCTGACTCTGAGCTTATGATAACTAGATCTAAGGTCTATCTTCGAAAAATGACAGTAGCACCCTGAAGTTGATCGAACAAGTCATCAATCCTAGGGATAGGGTACTTATTCTTGATTGTGACTTTGTTCAGCTGCCGATAGTTAATGCACATTCTAAGAGAACCATCTTTTCTTTTTCACAAATAACACTGGTGCACACCATGGGTAAATTATGTATTTGATGAAGCCCTTATCTAGAAGGTCTTTCAACTGCTCTTTCAATTCCTTAAACTCTGATGGAGCTATTCTGTAAGGAGGAATAGAAATTGTTTGGGTATCTGGAAGGAGATCAATTACAAAATTGATTTCCCTTTCAGGAGGAACTCCGGGAAGATCTTCTAGAAACACCTTTGGAAACTTATTCACTACTGGAACTGACTCAAGAGATGAAATCCTTAACCCAAACTAGATGGTAGAGATACCCCTTAGAGATTGTCTTTCTGTCCTTAAGGTAAGAGATGAATCGACTTATAGGCACTGAGCTACTACCCTTCCATTCTAAGATTGGCTCGTTTGGAAACTAGAAAAGAATGATCCTAGTTCTACAATCGACTGAGGCATGACAAGAATGTAACCAATCCATGCTCCTAGAATGATATAAATATCTACCATTTCTAACTTTACAAGATCTGCTGAGGTGACCTTCTGAGAGATTGTGACAGGGCAATTTTTGTATAACTGGGTCACCAACTGGAGTAGAGATTGAGAAGGGTTCTGAGAGAGATTCTGGGCTGACATCAAAGTTGACTGCTATATATGGAGTTACACAGAAAAGAGTATCCCCTAGATCTAACAAAGCATAGACATCTAAATGAAAGACTCGTAACGTACCAGTAACCACACCAGGAGAATCTTCCTGGTCTTGGCGAGCCTGGAGAGTATATAACCTGTTCTGGCACTGAGCGCCACCTATACTAGATGAAGCATCGTGCTGAGTTGGGCGACCTGTTGGTGCTGCTGAAGCTATAGACTAAGCCTTGTTATTGTTACCACTATGCACCTGTTTAGAAGAAGGGCAATCCCTCAACCTGTGACCAGGTTGACCACACCCAAAACATCCATCCTTTCCTGCAAGACACTCGCCCGGATGGTTCTTACCACACTTTGGACAAGTTGGGTAGGTCCTGGTACTTGAAACACTCCTGTGAGACTTAGAGCCTGATGCCCTACCTTTCTGGTCCTACCAATACTTGGGGGATGGAGCACTAGCTGATAAAGGTGCTGGAGCTGAAGATTTCTGCTGAAACTGCAAGCGATTTCCATCACCCGATTTCTGATGAGAGTACTTATAATTCCCTGTTCTAGCCTCTTGTTGTCCTTAGCTAGTTCTCTAAGCTTCTCTTCCTCAACCTTCTGAGCATGAGTCATGAGCCTAAAGATGTTCATATCTTCTAACAAACTAGCATTTCTGTACTCTGCCTTCACCAAGTCAGATACCCCAAATAGGAACTTACTCATTTGTGCCCTAGGATCGACAACAATATGCAGAGCATACCTGGAAATCTGGGTGAACTTAAGTCCGTACTCTTGGACTGACATAGAACCTTGCCTCAAATTCATGAATTCTTATGCCTTCGCCTCTCTCAACTCTCTTGGAAAGAACCTATCCAGAAAAGCTCCGGTAAAACACTCCCAAGTAACAGGAGCGACATTCTCACCACTATTCTCCTTCCATTGAGTGAACCAAATGAGAGCTATATCCTTGAGCTGTTAGGATGGAAACTCTACCCTATCATTTCCAGTCACTTGCATCACTCCAAAGATCTTCTTGACCTCATCAATCAAGTTTTGGGGGTCTTCATCAACTTGCGACCCTAAAAACTCAGGCGGATTCATCCTAACAAAATCACATACCATAGCTGCCACTGATCCACCATTACCATTAGTAGGATTTGGAACCTGCTGATCGTTCTGGTTGGCTACACTCTGAGCCAAAAGCTGATTAGCATTCCGAAACTCTGCATTCAAAACCTCAAAGTTTGGGACAGGAGGAGCTGCATTAGCATTGCGGGCATTGGCATTCCTTGCGTAAGCTCTACGAGGAGGCATGATCTGAAACACATAACGTCGAGTTAGAAAGAAGATCATACCCACACACGATAAGAATAACCAGAAAGTGAAGTTTTTCCTAAAACACTTCGTAGCCTCCCCCTCATAGGTGTGGCGCACTTTGCACTCATGAAAGGGAATCTACTTAGTGTGGCTTTTCAGATAGATTATGACTCTTAAACCTAATGCTCTGATACCAAGTTTGTCATGCCTCGAGGCTCCCCCCTTAACATAAGCACGGGACATAGGATCACAAGTTACCCCAAGCTAACCCTGAGCTGGCATATCATAAGCATATAAACAATTTATTCGAATTAAGGGATACTATGCGAAAGCTTAAATCATAAGATAACTGAGATGGGGAATACCCAATACTGGTTTGAATAACATACTGAATAAGAGTTTACAATACTGGATTATAACTCAAAATACTAGAACTGATTCTAACTATGTCTAAAATAAGCCTCTAACTGACTAGAGATGATGGGACATTCCCCCAGCTAACTCTAGAAAAACTAAAACTAAAAAGGAAAAACTGAATAGAAAACTTGTCAATCGTCCTCGAAGAATGAGGGCTCACCACTGATGCTGCTGAATATGGATCGGGAACCGATCTACACGTGATTTGAATGCTGAGGACCTGAACGTACATCGCGAGAAGTTGTAGTGCAGAGTATGTGTCAGTACTTGAAAGTTACTAAGCATTGATTTCACGTATTAGGACACTTCTTCCAATACTAACTGCCAACGATCGTTAGTTAGTAATATAACCCAACTAAGTGAGTTGGGGTCGAATTCTACAGGGAGTGGTATGTGATTAAGATTCAAGAGCCAAGTGCAAATATGTTCAAGTCAATCATAGGTAAAGACATTTAGGAATAAATGCATACTTCAAATTAAGGGTGACACAAGTGTCAAATATGGGGTTTTAGATTGTAATTATCAACTACAATAGCAGCAAATAACATGCATAGACAAGTAAAGAGACGGGTTCTTGGGATGTGATTGGATTCTAGGCTAAGGTAGACAAATGGGTAATTGCAATTGATAGTAAATAACTGTAAATCAGTGAATAAGCTAGACTTTAGTGGGGATAAACTTTCTCTCGAACAATTTACCCCAAATCAAATTGGTTTCTCTCGAACACCAATAAGCAGCAATTAAGAACAACCTTCGATTTAGTCCATTCACTCTCTCGAGCTGAATGTGTGGAAAAAGGTTTAGGATTCACTCTCTCGAGCTGAACACATGACAACCCAATACCCACAGACCATCAAATCAGTAATCTTGGCTTTAAAACCTCTCTCTCTCGAGCAAGCCCAAAATACGAAGTTAGAGTTGCATTTGCAACTACAACCCTTTAAATTAAACCACAATTACTGATTGAAATCACTTTTAAACAACATTTAAACTATCAATTAACAATACCCATCAGCTAAGTCAACCCATAATCACATAATCACACCCCAATAATTGGGGTTTTAGCTAGATATCATAAAAATATAGAAATCATTACCAAATTGTGTTTCCATCACCTGGGTACGATTAATTTCATCTTTCCAAAGGTCAAGGTTAAAGAATCTCAAAGACCCACTTCTAATTTCTCAAAAATGGAAATCTTCAAATCTTTCAAACTAAGGAAAGTATTGTCTCCAAACTCAGAGTTCTAAAACTGATTGATAAAATTAGATTCTATGAAAAACTGATAAAATTAGATACTATGAAAACTGATACTAAACTAAGAATTTTAAAATGTATTTATAATCGCCAAAAATATGCTGCGAAGGACCATTCGGCACAATAAGTCGGGATCGCCGATTCACTCGGCTATCGATCCGCCCTTTAGTCAATTCCATCGCCTTTTTGCTTTGGTCTTCAGCATCTTCAAGTTCTATAACTTTGAGCGATCTAGCATTGCATCACAGAACCGTTCAACGACACGCCGACTGTTCCTTTCTATCGCCGACTTGATTTTCTCCTTCATGACTTTGCACACTGAAACTTTAGGTGAGATCATGGCCATTCGGTGACTCGCCCAATGGGTTAGGCGATCATCAGGCCTTCTTTTCTTCGTTCTTTCAGCTACCTTGTTTCTTTTTGCTCATTAGTGTCCATGCTTTGTTCCTCAATCCAAATACCTGAAAAATCAAGGATTTACATTAGTTATTGGCACAAAATATGCATTTGAGGACACTAAATATATTGAAATAAAGCCCTAAATGAGTCCAAATCGTGGACTCATCAACACCCCCAACTTAAACATTGTCCTCAAGTAAAACTCAAGTTCAATAGCTCAAAAAGGATATCTCAAACAGTGCTACACAAGACACAATCATGAATGCACACAAAAATACTCAACTTACTCATGCAAGAATCAATTGTGCACTCAAAGATTCAAGTTGTGACTCACCATTACCAAAGAATCTCAAGCTCACAATACTTGCTTCAAATGCAATTTGAAGCTCAATAAAGGTGTTCAAATGCCCTCACACAAAGGATGATTCCATATCCACACACAATGGTTCAACAATTTAAAACTCCGAAATCAAATGCAACACTCACACTCACAAAGATGAACACAATGCATGACTCCACCCATAGGTTTGCCTGTATTTTCCAATCAACAATTGTTTCAGCTCACTCAAGATCAAAAATGTCTTTTCAAGGCTTGTAATGGGGCTGAGGGCCAAGGTATGGTCATTTAGGCTAAGTGACAGCTATCCTCATGATATGTGGTATGAACAATACTTCCTTCCCTTTCCTTTATCATTCTCATTCATGCTCAAAAGTCACCCCATTATTTTCTTTCCATAGACATGTTGGATACCCCATTTTCTTTGCATTTTCACAACTTTATTCCACAACTTTTTCATTCTATTTCTTTTCTTTTTATTTTCTTTTTCTCTTTTTTTTGTATGGAGGGGTTCCATTTTTCTCAAAAATCATGGTTCAAGGGGACTTCTTTGCATTTCTTACTATACCTTCTCTTTTTGCCACACCCCCCAACTTAGGCTTTTGGCCTAAGTTGGCTATTCACACAAACCACAAATCATGAGGATTATGGGTAATGGATAAAGAAATGTCAAAATTTCATCAAGTTTCTTCCAAGAAAAGGGTAAGCCTCAAAGAGTGTTCAAGAAAGGATCACACACTTACAAGGTTGGCCACAAAAGAGGTATAATGTCAAATTGTTTCACACTCTTCAAAGTTGCCTAAGATCATTTCAAGAGATTGCATCACTTAGCCAACCGGACCAACGGGGAAAATTCTAGGTGTCATCACACATGGTTCACGGTAAGCTCATCTCAGAAGGCATTGACACCAATGGCAAACAAGACTCTACACTTTTGCTAGTGTGCAATGTTCATCACAAAAGACTCAATTTGATAATTGACTAGTCACAACGAGATGCAAAAAGTTCACATATTGTCTATGCAACTTCATTTGGCCTCATGGTAGAGACTCACATTCATTTTTGTTTGATTATGAGCACTATTCAAGTCATCGGTATTGATCAAGACCGATACTCAAATTTGTAAGAGAACAACCACATTCAAACACAAACAAGAGGTGGCACAATTTTTTCCAAAAGAGTCCAAAAATCATTTCAATTAAGAACAAGGAGCCACAAGCTCAATCATCCACAAAACAATGCTAAACACAATTTATAGCTCAAAAACCCAATATATACACAAAAATAGTCACACAAGGCGGGCCTTACCCCACCACAAATCAAAAGTCATTTGTCCTCAAATGCAAATAATGAAATATCTAAAAATAAAGATAAGATAAGGCAGAGAGGGAGGTAAAAAGGGATCATGTCTACTCAGTCTCTCTGTCTGTCTGGGCATCAGTGCCTGGTGTAATACTCGGGACCTAGGCATCAGTGCCCGGAGTCACCTCAGAAGGAGTGGGTTAACTATGAGCTACCATGAATGTCTCTATCACCGATATCTGGATCATCGACTGCATAATCTTCTCCTCAAGATCTGGCAAATCTCCATATATGCTCTCCTCTCTTATCTCTATCTACTCCTCGTCGGTCTCTGCCTATGACTCATCAACTACTGTATCATCCCTATGTACATCTCCGGTGGTAACTGAAGGAATATCTGAAGTCTCAGGAGCATCCACATCATTAACAACCTCTAGTAGTGAAGTGAATTCAGTAGACTTTAAATAGTCCAGATCTTTCCTCAGATCTGCTACTTCGGCTTTCAAAGTCGTAACCTCAGAGGTCTCCCCCTAACTGCTATCACAAGCCTCAACTCTCGTAGTGAGGGTGTCAATGGAAGTCCGGATGGGGGTAAGTGCAACTAAAATGGTAGCCTCAATCATCCATGACACAACAACCTCCAATCTGGTAGTTCTCACATTAGCTGAATGGGCCAAGTGCCCAATCTTCAGGATTATCGCCTGGGTAATCTTGGCTGGTTGGGAGGAGGTAGAGGCACCCTGTGCCTGTGAAGAAGAAAAAGGAACAGATGTACCTGAAGGCCCAGAGGCAGGAGTAGGCAAATGTGCCTCTACATGTATCGAATCAATGTCCACATCTGGGGATGTATCCACCAGAGATGCTCTCCTCTTATCGGCCTCCTCTCGTGTGTACTCGGCCTCAATACGCTGGATGTCAGTGGAGGAAGAAGGGGTAACCTCAATATCTCTCGCCTCATCTTGGGGTACTCCAGCACGCCGACATAACTCCGTGATTAGGACCGGGAATGGCAAGGAGGTCTGACTCTGCTTGGCCCTCATGGCCATCTCTTGCGCTATTAGACGTCCCAAGTCGATGCTCCTCTGAGATATGATAGCTCCAAGGTAGGTTGCCTTAGGGTGGTGCAGAATGGACTCATTTTGGGATGGCATTATGGTGCTGCTAATGAAGCCAAACCAGAACCGAGCAGCAATGCTCAAATCCCTCTTCTCTATGGGGACCCCTGCTTCAATCCACCTCGGGGTGGTATCGGAAATCAATGGAGCCAACCATCCCTTCAAGTCATCCAAGGACGGAGTAACCGGAAAACCCTCATATGCCTCTGTAGCTCAAGACCCCTGTCAAGTACAGTATTGATGTACTCTCTATTGCATCCAATTTCTTTACCCCGGACCATGACCGACTTAACCGGTCTGAACTCGCACGCATTCTTCTTGATCTTCGAAACTAATTCACCATATACTGAATAGAACTCCCGGACCTTTGAAGGAATAAAGGGGTCTTGGGGCCTGCTGAACTGCTCAAAGTGGTGAAAATTGAGGGTGTCCCTCACTCCGGAGTATTTTCCCACAAGTCCCTTTGTAGACAACAACTTCTCCTCGAGGATAGTTCTCAATCCATCACCTTTTAACCAGTTGAGAAGCCTGTGAGGAGGGACTACTGGTGGCACTGGAGCCACAGAAGGTGCCGGAGCTCGCACTGAACCTACTAGGGTGGAAGCTAAGGGGACTCTAGCTTATTCAGGGCTAGATCTAGAATGGATCTTAGCCTGTTGGGACTGTAAGGGTTGATCATCCTAAGGCTCAAATAATGCAGTCCGGGAGTCAGCAGACACTCTCTCCTTGTTGTGCTCAGGAACCTCAGATGTTGGCCTCTTGCCTTTGCCCTTGCTTCATGTTGGAGGCTCTGTTCTACCATTTTTAGGAGGATTTGCTCCCCCTTCATTTATCACAATACTCCGCTCTCTTTTGCGGGGTGGAATGTCTATGTTTGTCCTTGCCATATCTGTAAAACATCAGGAAAAAGTTAAAATCAATTCAATTAGATACACAAAAGAATAGTTGCAGACAGACTCACCGAACGGGTCGGCGAGTCACCGAATAGGTCGGTGAGTTGCCAAATCTCTTTGGCGAGCTATATCGGCCTCGCCAAAAGGATTGGCTTGAAAATACCAGAAAATTTTGGCAAGTCAGCGATGGAAAGGCCTTTCGGCGAACCACTGACAGCATTCGGCGAGCAAAGATTAACCCGCCAAAAGTTACAGTGCAATTAATGGTCAGAGGCGCAGACAAATGGTGATCAAGAAGGGATTTCGATGAGTCATCGAGTGCATTTGGCGACCTTAGATGAAACTCCGAGTGGTTTGGTGAGCTCAAACCAGCTCACCAAACGACCCAACGTGCCTACTTTCAACCCGACTTCCCAAATTCAACCCCACAACCCCCAAAAATAAATTTAAAACATGCACCTATCAAATTAAACTAAGACCCATTACACCCATGCCCTCGAGATACTCAGAATTCTCCCGGTTTGGCCAAATTTGGCCATTTGACAAATTTTTCCCTTAAGAGTGACGTCAACCGCTCCATCATTGGGAAAAATATGTCATTTGGCATAAATACGGGCTACTTAGACTTCACCCAACTAAACCCAACAACATGCAAGCACAACCCTGCAATTTTAATCAATTTTAAAGCACAAAATCTCAGGAACTAAGCATTATATGAATTTATGGAATGATATTCAAGTTAACACAGGCACACTCAAATAAAATTATTAGAGAAGCCCAACACACATCACTAAGACAAAATCATTGCAAATTAGTACAAAATTGCTAAATTAAGATTCGGGGTTCAGAAAACCAACCTTAGATGCTGAATAATCAAAATTTAAAATGGTAGGCGGCAAAGTTTTCAACTCCGAGCACACAATCAATAACTCAAATATGAAAAAAACATCAAAATATGGAATACTAAAGTGCGGGTGTGAGTTTGGGAAGTTCAAGAGTGAGGGAAAAATGAAAGAGTTTGGAAGTTTAAACCTTTGGCCTTTAAAATCCATCCAGTTCTCTCCCATTCGGCGACATTAGTTTTGCTCGCCGACCCAATCGGTGACACACTGAGTGGGCATTTATCTCACCAAGTTTTACAGGACCTCTAGTTAATATAGGGGTCCAAACGGCAGACTAAGTCATGATCGCCGACCTAGTCGGCGATTCACCAATCAGCTTCTTGGCTCTCCGAGTTTTACAGACTCCAGTTTAAAAGTGTCTTGAGTCCAACGACGGTCCAAGTCGGGCTCGCCGACCGGACTTTTAGCTCGCCAACTTGCACTTTTCAAACACCTTCCACACTTTGACCTGCACAATCAACACACCATTATTTCAAACTTGAAAAAGAAAGAAAATAAAACTCTGATTGCCTCCCAAGCAACGCCTTAGTTAAAGTCGTGGCATGACGCAAGTCCACACTCAAACCTCATTCTTAGGGTTGGCCATAGTATCACTATGAGTTTCTAGTTATGTGCTTTAGTTTGTTTAATGCTCCTGCAACATTCATGGACCTTATGAATAGAGTATTCAAGCCTTATTTAGATATGTTTGTTATCGTATTAATTGATGACATACTAATCTATTCGAGAAATGAGGAAGATCATGCTAGCCACCTTAGAATAGTTCTCCAAACTCTAAAAGATAGAGAGTTATATGTTAAGTTCTCTAAATGTGAGTTCTGGCTTGAGTCTATGGCATTCCTAGGCCACATTGTTTCCAGTGAATGAATTAGAGTTGACACTCAGAAAATAGAGGCAGTGCAGAATTGGCCTAGACCCACATCTCCAACTGATATTAGGAGTTTCTTGGGATTGGCTGGATATTATAGAAGGTTTGTCGAGGGATTCTCATCCATTTCGTCCCCTTTGACCAAGTTGACTCAGAAAACAGTGAAGTTTCAATGGTGTGAAGCTTATGAGAAAAGCTTTTAGGAATTAAAAAAATGGTTGACTACTGCCTCAGTATTGACCTTACCAAAAGGTACGCAATGTTTTATCGTATATTGTAATGCGTCCAGAGTTAGAGTGGGTCGTGTGTTAATGCAGAATGGTAAAGTTATTTCTTATGCCTCAAGACAACTGAAAGTTCTCGAGAAGAATTATCCAACCCATGATCTAGAGTTGGCTGCCGTAGTTTTTGCTTTAAAAATATGTCATCACTATTTGTATGGTGTTCATGTAGATGTGTTTACCGATCATAAGAGCCTTCAATATGTGTTTAGTCAGAAAGAGCTTAATCTCAGACATAGAAGGTGGTTAGAGTTACTCAAGGATTATGACATGAGTATCCTCTATCACCAGGGTAAGACTAATGTTGTTTCTGATGCCTTGAGCAGATTGTCTATGGGTAGTACCGCCCATTTTGAGGAAAACAAGAAAGAGTTATTTAAAGATGTGCACAGACTTGTACGATTGGTGGTTCGACTAATGGATTCCACTGAAGGAGGAGTAGTGGTGATGAATGGGGCTGAATCATCATTAGTGTCAGAAGTGAAAGAGAAACAAGACCAAGATCCTATTTTCTTGAATTGAAGGCAAATGTTCATAAGCAAAAAGTAATGGCTTTTGAATAAGGGGGAGATGGTGTATTGAGGTATCAAGGTAGGTTGTGTGTACCAAGGGTGGATGAACTCCAGGAGAGGATCATGGAGGAAGCTCATAGCTCCAAATATTTTATCCATCCGGGTTCCACAAAGATGTATCGTGACTTGAGAGAGGTTTATTGGTGGAATAGTATGAAAAAAGGTATTGCTTAGTTTGTTGCTAAATGCCTGAATTGTCAACAAGTTAAAGTGGAGCACCAAAGGCCCGGCTGCATGGCTCTGAATATAGAACTTCCATAATGAAAGTAGGAGATGACCAATATGGATTTTATTACAGGTTTACCATGGTCTCACAGGCAGCATGATTCAATTTGGTTTATTATAGATTGAATGACTAAATCAACTCATATTTTACCGTTAAAGACTACCCATTCAACAAAAGATTATGCGAAGTTATATATTTAAGAGGTAGTCAGACTTCATGGAGTTCTGGTGTCCATTATTTCATATAGAGGTGCACAATTTACTGCATAATTTTAGAAGTCATTCCAGAAAGGTTTGGGTTCAAATGTGAACTTGAGTACTGCTTTTCATCCTCAAACAGATGGTCAAGCAGAGTGCACTATTCAGACTTTAGAAGATATGTTGAGGGCTTGTGTGATTGATTTCAAGGGTAATTGGGATGATCACCTACCTCTCATTGAGTTTTCTTATAACAATAATTATCATTCTAGCATCCATATGGATCCTTATGAAGCTCTTTATGGGAGAAGATGCAGATCTCCTATTGGATGGTTTGGATTTGGTGAAGCTGGGTTGATAGGACCAGACTTAGTTCATCAAGCTACGGAGAAAGTGATAGTCATTCAAGAAAGGTTGAAAACAACACAGTGTCGTAAAAAATCCTACATTGATGTTAGGAGAAGGGACTTAGAGTTTGAAATAGATGATTGGGTATACTTGAAGGTTTTTCACCCATAAGGGTGTTATGAGATTTGGTAAAAAGGGGAAGCTTAGTCCTCGGTATATTGGTTCTTACCGAATATCCAAGAGTATTGGTAATGTAGCTTATGAGTTGGAGCTACCGCAAGAGTTAGTAGCAGTTCATCCAATGTTTCACATTTATATGTTGAAAAAGTGTATAGGAGATCCTTCACTGATTATACCAACTGAAGATATTGGTATTAAAGATAGCTTGTCTTATGAGGAGATTCCTTTTCATATTCTAGACCGCCAGGTTCACAAATTCAGAACCAAGGAAGTAGCATCAGTCAAAGTTCTGTGGAGGAATCAATTTGTTGAGGAAGCTACTTGGGAAGCTGAGGAGGATATAAACAAGAGATACCCACATCTCTTTAAATCAGGAGAAATTCCAAATTATGGTACTAATCCTTTCTTTGGCATTTGTTTTAAGTTGGCATGTTGTATTTATATTTTGCTTGTTGGGTGTTTGAGTTGAATGTTAGATGTTACACCCTTAGCCTACTAAGAGTAATCCCATTCTAGGATGAATGTTACCAATGGGGAGATATTGTAACACCTCGCTAATTAAAATAGTTAGTATTAGAAAGAACCATTTTTGGAAAGCATGAAAATCTGAAATTTGTCAAAATTATGTTAAATGTGAGTTGTGGGTCAACTTCAAACGACCATAACTTTTAGTACAAGAAGATTTAGGTGGCAAATAAGATATAAAATAAAAGGTCTTTGAATCCTCTTTTCAACGCCACTGAGTTTGCTAATTTTGGAGCTCGTATGAGGGAGAGATGCCCGTTTGAAGTTTGGGCTGTCTAAATAAGGAAAGTCACCTGGATTTAAGAAGGGTATTTTGGTCTTTTTATTACCCAATTAAGTAAATTCGTTTTTGGTAATTAAGTAGGGGTCTAAACTGAATTGGTTCAGTTTACGTAGTCAAAGATTTCACGCTAGAGTTTTAGATAAAAGAACTGAAGAGGAGAAAGGAGAAGAAAAGGTCAAGATTCGTCAAGTTTTTGGGATTTTGGTTGTGGATTTCAACAAGGGTTGATCCCTAAGAGGTATGTGAGTTCACATAGCACTGGGTTCGTTCACTTACACGCCAAACATGTTTATTTCAGCGTGAGTTCATCCTAAAAAGATTGAAAGTTTGATGTTCTTGATGTGTGTTCTTGAATTTTCTTTTGTTCTTGAATTGTACTGAGATTGATGAGTTTCCTGAGATAATTGTGTCGATTATAAGAGTTGTTGAGTTAGATTCTTGTGTACATGTTTTGATTATCTGAATCTAAAGAGAAATTGAGAAAAAAGATCGAATTTAATCGAATTATGATCAGAAAGCGAGTTAAAAAATTGGTTGGATTTGCCTGGGGAGGGGCTGGCACGGTGCGCCCCACATGCACCAGGGAGGCTAGGGCGGCGCGCTAGCAGTGCGCCTAAGACCAGTCTCTGAACTTTGGGGCTGGCGCCCCGCGCCAACAGTGCTCCCGGGATGTCTGCCCCTATCCATTTTTTGTCGTTTAGCCCGTTTGAGTCCTTCTAAAGTTTAATAACACTTCCTATCGCTTCTAACTACTCTAAATTACTTATAAACATCTTAAAATCATTTGTAAACATGAATCATAACCTTGAATCCATAAGAGCCAAATCTAGAGAGTTCTTAGAGTCATTTCAAAAGTCTTTCACAAATGTTTTTAAACTTGTTTTAAGACTTGAGCATTGAGTTGAGTAAAAGTAAGAGCAAAGTTCTTTTTCCTTAAAAGATTATATGGGAACTAAGTATTCCCAAAGAGTAAATGTTTTCACATTTAAGCAAGAGAGGAAACATCAATTTCCAAGAGAGCCTTTGAGCTATTTTTGAGTAATTATCTCAAACCATAGAAAGAGTCATGTTTTCAAACATATGAGCTGAGTATATTTTGGGAGAAGTATTGAGCACCGATATGGGGACGAGTTCATAATAAATCAAGTCTCCATAAACCATGTAGCCAACGTGGGTAGAAAGGGTCATACTTTTTAGATGATTCCTTAATGCTATTTAGCATAGACTAGTGGATCCACTTAGTTGAGGCATTCTATATCCCGAAAAGTTATAGGACAATTATGGCAGCGTGGGCGAGATGTTGTATCATCAAATAGCTCATAGTGATGGTTGTCGGTTAGAGAATCTCCCAAACAAAGTTTATTTTTGTATTCTTATATACAACTGATATATTATGGTATTTTCAATACTTTGAGATGTTATCTACTGTTTTAAATGCTTTATATAAACTGCATCTTTACTGTTGTTTATTTCTGCATTGAGTTGAGTATCCACGAGTTGAGTAAGGCAGGTAAGTGTTTCTTTCAGATTTCAGTTCAAGATTATGTCATGTTTAGTTTTCCCCTCGCATGCTCGTACATTCAATGTATTGATGCCATTTGGCCTACATCTTTTATGATGCAGATACAGGTAACCAGGATCATCATCCAGCCTTCATTGATCCAATTGAGCATTTTAGAGTCATTTGGTGAGCCTCCTTGCTTTCCGGAGGATCCCTTTTCATTGCTTTGTTTATTTCAGTTGTTAGGATGATTGTGGGTCTTGGCCCGACATCCCTCATAAGTATTAGAAGTTTCATAGACAGTTAGACATTAGTAGTTCATTAGTCTTATTCATATCAATTGTTTTGATTATAAGACTTGAGTTGCCTTTATGGCCAGTTGAATGTTCTCTTTTATACATTCTAAGTTTGATTCATAAAGTTATCTCTTGAGTTGTCTTAAATGATGAGTAAAGTCTTCCGCTGAGTAGTAAGTCAGGCCAAGGGTTCACTTGGGGCCAACAATGGTTCTCGAGTGCCAGTCCCGTCCAGGGTGTGGATCGGGGCGTGACATAATTAGTATGACATGCCTCGAAAAAGTCAAAGAGTTGTATTTGAAGAATAGTTATAGTGATATATATATATTTATTTATTTACTATTGATAATATTTAGCACTATTCACTTAAATATTATTTGTATTAATATTGTTTATTATTTTATTTACTATTTTTCTCTTTTATTTGCTTGAAATATTCATCTTTATAATTCAGATCTAATTACCTATTCAATTTCTACTTTTAATATTCAGAATTATTATAATTTTCATATTCATAACCTCTAAATAATTAATTTAAAACTTTAAGATATCTTTTGATATTCCTCTATGTTTATCTATATAAATTCAACTTCTAAATTTCATGAAACCCCTATCAAAAAACTTATATTATCATTGTACTATTTGATTCATTTTTTGTTCTATTCGATAAAAGAGGTCTCTTGAATTTTGATTCGTTATAGGAGAGTGTGAAGACAAGAAATAAGAAAATTATGTTTCTAATTCTGTATTTCTTTTTCCATTTGTATTATTGTGATTAAAGTCTTAAGAAGGATGAGTATGTTGCATTTTTTCCTATGTTTGTGTGTTTATATATTGGATTTCTTTAATTTAATTTTCTATGAATTTCTGATTATGGTAAGTCTGCATTTTTATTCAGGCGTGGATTATTCATTTGTGACTTTAGAAGAAGTTTATTACTATTAACCAAGGTTCAACTTTACAATTGATTGGTTAAAAGAAATTACTTTTAAACACTAAAATGTGTTCTTCATTTGGTGTTACTTGTCCCACTTTTAAATATTTTTATTTGTAATTGAATTTTATTACTAATTAATCACACATTTTTATTGAATTATTATCGTTCTAAAGAATTTTAATATATATATATATATATATGGGACACACGTGCAAAGCACATGCCCAAAAACTAGTATCATATATTACTAAAAGTGGGAAGCTTCAAGTTGGATTACCATTTTACCCCTCCATTAAATCAAAATGTTATAAATTATTTAATAATTAAATAGTAAAAATCAAATTACAATTCACCCAAGGCTTAATTACATGTTTCATGTTCAAAAATAAATTCTACATGTTTAGATAATCAATACGTCGTCAAAATATTTCAAATTCTTGGCTACAATAATTTAGAAACAATGAATCTTTAAAGGAGACTGCTTTTTTAAATGTTGTCATACTAATGCTAATAATAGCTAAAATAATGATAGGAAATAAAAATTTCTCTCATTTTACAAGCTTTCCAAAATTAGTTTATACAATTCCGGAATGATAATAAATAATTAAGAATAAATAATAGGTATATTATTTAATAATATAATTACTATAAAAACTTGCAATAGCTTATGGCTTTATATGATTTTCTATAGCACTAATATTATTAGTTATAAAATACTTTAAAAAGATGAAAATAATTTCAGAAAGAGACTTTTTCAGTACCTCATTAACTACACATACATACAATGTATGTTATTTATTTATGTCATTTATTAAATTAATAAATTTATATTATCTTGAGCTCATAGTTATAATTTTTTTGGAGAATTGAAGAGTTGTCTTTTCATCATTCAATATAGATTATTTTATTTGTCAATTTCCTCCATATATCAGCTCACACTTTTGCATTACTCTTCTTTTACTTAACATATTTCCTCATTCATGTTTAGGAAAACATTTTCTACTGATTGTTTTCTCTCTTCCTCTTATTTCAATTTTACATTTTTAATTCCAATTTTTTGATATTGTTTTTCCATTTTTTGTCTTTCCTTTTCTAATAGAAGTTGTTGTGTGCAATCCATATTATAATGCAAAAAAGGAATATTGACTTTATAGTGTTTTCAAAAGTATAAATATAATTGTTGTTATGCATTTCAAGTCTTATCTATACATTGTTAAGTGTTGATGTATTTATTGAAAGTTTCTCAATGAATTGCATGGATTATTGTGAGGTATGATTGATTAAACTCATTAGAAATACGTATTTTAATTATGCTTATATTTTGAAATTTGAGGATATCTATTTTGATTTCTTATCTTATACATGTTTTCCAATTTATATTGCAATCAAATGTTTTTTTTAATGTATACATAAATTTATAACTATAGATATATATTATGCAAACATATAATTTGGGATACACGTGTGTGTATATATATATATAAAGTAATAACTCTAATTTCAAGGGACTCTTTGATTTTGTTATCAGTTTTTTCATCAAATTATTTCTTATGAATTTAGGTTCTATATTCATCTCATATTCAATTTCCTTAGTATAAATCATAACACTTATAGTACATATAATTAATTTTTTAAAATAATATTTATAAGTAATTTCTTTTAAAAAATTGGGGCCCCCAAAAAATATGAGGACCCAAGCGATGACTTTAGTAGCCTAGGGGTTAAAACGACCATGCTAAGTTCTACTCCTAACTCAGATGTAGGGAATCTTTGTTTTTTCTGAATTAAGTAATCTTTTTTCAATTGATGGTATCGACAGAAAATCTTGAAAGTGTGTTGTATTCACTTGCTCGAAAGCTAGATTTGTAAAAAAAAATCTGCTAGCTTAATTCCTTCTTTGAACACATGTGTAATCCCAATTTGTAATTGTTACAACATAGGTCTGATTTTCTCTACTTCTTGTGTGATTTTTTGTAGTGATTTCCAAATATTTATGAGTATGTTCCTTAGAATATCATCGAGTCTGTATCTATGTTAGCATTATGAATTTCTTGGCTAAGACAGTATCTCATGACTTTATGAATTGATGTAGTCTCTACCACTACAGTTGAAGCTCCTCCTATCTATCTTGCCTTCACATAAATTAGATATCCAATGTCATTCCTTAAACAAAAAACCATAGGATCTTAGTCATGGATTTTCTTGATTTGCTTCATCTGTATTGATTTTGATTGTACATATGAGTGTTTCTTCCCCTTAACTAAACAATGAATATAGTTTAGAGTTTTAATTGCTCAAGAACTATATATGTGTCAGCTAGTCTGTTGGTGATAAAGTTAACTCGGGATAGTTGACTCTAATCATCTGATTAATTATCATCTGGACCTGATACACTATCCTCCCATAAATAGTATTTTCTTCATGTTTCCTTGAATTTCTTCTCTTTCATGATTTCCATTTAGTAATGGTTGGTAAGGCTCAAAATATGTGTTGAAACTTTGGAGATTGCGAAGATGTCCATCACTTTAAGATTACTTGTTGCAGTTGCAACCCATCAATGTGTACACCTGCACAAGAAGCAAATTGTCTCCATAGCCTTGCAAAGATGTTAGAAATAAGTCTATCAACGTCTCTTCCTTATAATCATCACGACACCAACATCTAGATACTCCAGTGATGTTTATTCTCTTGAGAGTATCATTAATTGGGGTTTTTCTCATCAATGCCCTCCATAGGAAAAGAAACTGATTTTAAGTGGTCAACCTTTTCTCCATATATGCTCATGTAGTTGTGATTGTTCCTCTTTCTTTCTCATCATCTCCTAGGAAAATTTTATTGTGAAATTGTCATTTGCAATGCTTGAAGGTCCTTAACTTGACTTCTTGTTAAAGACTTCCTTAAATTAGTTTTTTTTTTTATCTACATCAATATTTTAAAATTGTAATTGCTATAATCTATTCGTTAAAAACTTTTCTCTAGTGACCTTTTAGTTTTCTTGGGCTTTATTGAATTCAACTATGTTTACATATGCTTCTTTGTGTATTAATGTTTTTTCCGATTTTGCATGTTTGAACGCCATTTCTCCACAGATTTTGATATTTAATGTGTGTAAGGACATAAAGTCCATAATTATTTTTTATTCAAAATCCCACAACATTGCACATCTTAAGATTTCTTTACATAATTATGTATTAATATATCAAATTTTTGTACTATTTACAATATCATTGAATTGATATTATTTTTAATTTTGTAGAGGAGTGGAGATTTTTTTTGTATTGTCTCTGTTTAAGAGAATAATGGCAAAACTTATGGTGAATGATATGTTGGCACTTGTTCTCTGCCTAGAACTATGACTTTGTTCCAACCTTTTAATGAATTTTTTTTTTTTTGAGATTTGGTATTCTTTGAAAGTTTGCCTAATATCAAAGATGATCTTCTATCTAAAACTTTTTTGTTTTATAGGTTAATGTTGTTGTTATTGGTGGGTAGGGTTGGAAAAGTTTGTGGTGGTTGAATAAGTTGTAAGGGTAGATTTTCCCTTTGGGTGATATCTGTGTAATATAATGATATATGTTAGTAAGGTCTAATGTGATGACCTGCCACATCATCACACCACTTAGGCACCACGTAGCATAAAGTTGTTCATGTGGAAAACTTATATTGAAATAACAATAGTCCTTAGTGGAATATTGTAGATATATAGAGAATTCCATCAAAATGTGGTATCAGAGCAAAGGTTAATACTAGGGGAATGACAGACAAGGGAGACATTAATGGTGCTAGCATCGGCAATGTCAGGTAGGGTGGTTGACAAAAGAACTAAAAGGGAAGAATAATCCTAAGAAGAATGTGGAATTGTCTTTCGAGTCAACAATAAGCAAAGCACTAACATCTCACTCACCTTCGACCATTGAGGCGAGTGATGATGAACGTGAGGAGAAAACCATAGACGTCTGATACGCTCAAATTAAACCTCCTCACAGAAGCATAAGCGATCGTTATCAAGTACAGAACCCAACTTGTAGGTTGGGGTCGATCCCACGAGGAAAATGGTTTAGACTTTACTTTAACTCACGATTATATTCGATTAGTCAAAGTACTTCCACAAAAACAACAATTAA